>QEPC01012160.1:473136-489559 GCA_003113815.1 Sphenodon punctatus | reverse complement strand
ATGGGTTGGATGGGTGAAATAGGAGGAGGATGGCAATGGATTAGGAATAGGAAGGAACAAAAACTGCTGGGAGAGAGGGAGCCTTCTGAAACGCCTGCTGTTCAGGAACAGTGACTAGCTCAGAAGGTGTTGGGAAGGGGGGAGGCAATCAGTTTTATTTCTTGCTGCGCCCGCCTTACTGCAAGCCCCATTGGCTCCATGCAGCCTAGCCTGTGGCCAATCGCAGACTGCAAAACCAGTGGTCTGAGGAGAAAACCAGATTGGGCAGGCTGGCTGCTACTCCTAGTCTCTCCATCCCTGGTGCCTGGAAGTCTGCTCCTCAGCTGACTCCCCCTCCCTGTCACGTTTTGCCTTCCAGTGACACGTTTTTGTGACCAGAACTCACCCGAACACGATCCGAACTGACCGAACTGTTCGGCCATTTCAGCATTTGGATCTAGTTTGGTTCGACCAGTTCGTGTTCGGATTCTGGTTCGGGTTTGGTCGTCTGAACCGGCCGAGTTCGGGCCGAACTCCGAACTTCTGAACTACGTTCGCTCATCCCTACTACACATACATATAGTTCTCCACCAGTATACACAAGGTCTGCTACCCCTCCTATGCCCAAGCCTTGGCTATGCCCCAGCTCAGCCAGGTACAGTCCTTAGCCTGACTTTTCCCAGGCATGACTCGTCAGTACCTGAACAGCAGTCTCTGGCTTCCAGCAGAGCTTCAGGAATGGGTGGCGCTCCTGCTGGAGCCCTCAGAAGAGTTCCTCACTCCTCGCAGTCTCCAGACACAGACTGAAATTCATCCTCACTCAGCTTTCCTCTTATACTGGAAGAGTGGGCGTGGCCAGGTCTCCACACTCTTCAGCCTTAAAGGGCCAGTATCCTGCCCACTCTGTCTCTTCCTCTGTCAGCCTGTATTTAAATAATAAATTAATTATTACTATTTTTATTACACACACCCCCACCCTCCACCCCCGCCCGCCTGGGACTGTGTACATCATATACAAAAAATAAAAAAAATAAAAATTTGTCTCAGGTGGATGTTCACTCCTAGAGCTGACTCCGCCATGTCCATGTCCATCCTCTACCTAAGGCTAGCACACTCTGGCCACTCTTAAAGGGGCAGCAGCCCTGCAAGGCTGCTCCCTGCCACAATCCCCATTTTAAAATAATGCTCCAAATTTGTATTTGTTTTTTCTCATGTTCAATATTTCCACACACCCCCTGACTGTACCAATTTGCCCAGTACAGTACCAGGTTTTGGACCCATGCATCATTTTTCCAACATTGCAAAATTCCCCAAACCTACAGTAGAGAACAGGAAAGAGTATATATCTTCCTCCACATGCTGCTTCCTGCCCCCCTCTTCCCATGCTGCTGCCTACTGGTGGGAGAATGGACACAGCTAGGACTGAAACTCGATTCTCAGTTTCTCATGTTTCATGAAGAGAATCACGATTATCATCTCATTCTTGCAAATGAGAACAAGATGAAAATCAGCTGGATTCTCACTGAGAAACATGAAAATATCAAGAAACAAAATACCCAGTACTGATGGGGCATGGGGGTGGGTGGGAAGGAACCCCCCCTCCCATCTGGAAAGATGGGAGGGGAGAGAACTGAAGGGAAGAGGTGGCCTCAACATTCTCTTGGGTGCTGCTGACTCCTGCTCACCAACAGAACGCTGAACATGTCTGCTGAGTCGGCCCCCTCCCTCCTGCTCCCCCCTCCCATTCCTGATAATTCTCTATTGGGACTTGGGAGCGCCACACAGAGATTGCTCATGGTCGCAGGCTCTTTCCCATGGGCTGCCAGCCCCAGACAAGGTAAGAAAGCTGGGGAGCGGACAGCATGGCTTCCTCCTCCCACCCACCCACCCTTTTAATTTATCTGGGCTGGGAGACCGGCCTGGGTGCAGCAGGGGGATTTCACATGATTTCTGCGAGATCTCAACACTGATTCTCAATTCTTGCAAGATTTTCAGGAGATGAGTATAGCCCTAGACAGAGCCAGGTCCCACTGTTGTGAGATGATTATAGCCCTAGACAGAGCCAGGTCTCATGCTCAGGGCTTGATCCTGAATCTGCAGCCTCAGTGCCTGGCTGGTGGCTGCTGTTCCTTCTGCATCACCATCTGGCATGTGCTGGAGCTGGTTTTCCACTAGCCTTGTGTGTTCTCTATCTCCATGGCTCTTCCCTCACCTGGCTTAACCTGTTGACATGCCCACTGGTTCCTGATTGGCTCTCAGCCTTAGTTAAGGCTTGCTTGGAGCTGGAGGAAGTTGGTGGAGCTTCTATTGTTTTCTCCCTCTTGCTCTCACACTGCCCACCTTTTTGGAGTCTCTGCATTTCCTGCCTCAGGTTGTGTTCTTCCCGGTTGCCTTTGTGTGTGTGACCTTGAGTCCTTAGGTCTCATGCATAGTTCATTTCCTTCCTCTTGGTCCCTCTGTTTGTCGTGTCCTTCCTCCTCCTTTGGTCCTGCTGAGTACTTGTGGGTGTGACTGCTGATCCCTCCAGTGGGTGTGACTGTTGATTCTACCTGTAGCAGGTTCTTCTGCTTCCCCAATCCTCTTTGGATCGTCTTGTCCAAGTTTGTGTTCCGATCTAGCCTTTTTACACCTCCCACTCTGTGGCACCTGTCTTGTCCCCACTGCTACATTTCCCTTCACCTTGGTGTTTCTTCTGTCCTGTGTCTCCCCTCTTTTTCCACCTCAGCCACTCCATCAAACACTCTGTTTCAATCAGTCTTGCATCAACCTCCCTTCCTTTTTTGTTTCCCTATAGTGTGGGTTCCTCAGCTTGGTTCCCCCTTTCTTTGTTACCCCGAGTCCATAGTTAGTTACCTCCTGTCTCGCTTGCACCCCCTCCTTGCCTATGTAATTCTCTTGTACCCTTGTCTCATCCTGCTTGCCTTCTGACTTCCCTTTCTTCTGCTTAGCTCTTTGTAGCCCCGCCTCACCTTGCTAAGCCCGTGTTCTCCATCTGTCTGGTTCCTCATTCTTCACCCATGTCTAGCTAAGTCCTTGTTCCCTATTTGCTTGGTTCCGTGTTGCCCACCTTGCCTTGTTAAGTAGTTCCCTATCTGCCTGGTTCCCTAGCCCCTCCTCACTTTGCCTAGTCCTCACCCCATCCTGTTCTGTCCCCCTCCCCCTCCTTCTGGATTTTGTATCTTCCTGTTTCCAGTTCTATTATCTTTCCTTTCCTCCTTCCTGACCTTGATGATGAGCTGTTTAGCTCCCTGAGGCTAGTGTACCCGGCTCTGTGCTGAGCATCAAGTCTCCTGGCCATCAGAGAATGGAGGTCATCACATAAATGTCCCCTCTTTCCACAAAAATCCAATCCCGCCCTCCCCCCCCCAACACAAAGGGTCTGGACACACTCCACTCTTCCACACTTTCTACTCACCCTTTAAAAGCATGAACAGCATCACTAGTCTCCAATGCCCACAATTCCTGGCCCACGGCTTAAACTATGCCAAACAGTGTCCCTTAGGGCTCTTTTGCAGCTACCCACAGACAGCTGTCTGCAGCTCTGAGTGCCTTCATGTACCTGGGGAAGATGAAGGAAACACCAATCAGCACACAAATGGGCATGGGGCCCAGCAGCACAAGTTCCCCAGAAATTTGGTTCCCCTGGTTCCTCAGGTTCGTAGTCTAGGGGTGCTCCGCGATTCACAGCTCTGCCTGGATGTCCATGTGGCAGTTGTGGCAAGGAGCACCTTTTTCCAGTTACATCTGGTACGACGGATTTGGCCATATATCTCAGACTCGGACCTGGCCACCATCGTCCATGCCTTCATCACCTCAAGACTGGACTATTGTACCGCACTCTATGTGGGGCTACCCATGGTGATGGTTTGGAGACTGCAGCTGGTGAAGAATGCAGCGGCCCATCTTCTCACACGGACGGCATGTCATGAGCATGCCTGTACTTTGATAGCCTGTGCTTTGATAGCTCCACTGACTTCCCATAGTCTCCAGGCCGAGTCAAGGTGTTGGTTCTTACCTATAAAGCCCTAAAAGACCTGGTTCCAACCTATCTACAGGACCACCTCACTCCCCAGGTTCTGGATCAGCCCCTGTGGTCAGACGGGACTGCCCTTCTTGATGTCCCTCGGATACGGTGGGGGACGACATTGGAGAAGGGGTTCTTGGTGGCAGACCCACAGCTATGGAACTCCCTTCTGACAGAAATCTGCTTGTCCCCGGAACTGGTCCTTTAGGCGCCAGTGTAAGACCTGGCTTTTTCTCCAGGCTTTCGGCAGGGCAGATGGGTAGAGGAAGGGTACTGGGGGGAGGGGTACTGTTTTAGATTTAGTGACCTTTTAGCAGAATTTTATCATATATTGTATTTTATTGTTTTATTGTTCTTCTTGTTTGCTGCCCCAAGCTGCCAGAGGCAGGAGGGGACAGGATACAAGTTTTTGTATGAACAAACAAACAAACAAATAAATACATAAATATCCCTCTCCCGTCCCCTATGATGTTTCCTGTTTGCAAAGGCAAAAGATCTCTCCTAGCCATAACACGTCTGTCCAACCTATGAGGTGTTTCCATTTATCAGGCATCTGTAGAAGTGCTAATCACACCTCTCCAAAACCACTGCCATGAGATTAAAGACCTAATTCTCAACTCTCACTTAATGAACAGTTTCCCAGGGGGGCTCTGTATTTGAATGTAATTACAAAGTGGTATGAAGCCACTCAGAAAATATCCAGCACAACTTTTTAAAAAATAAAATACAATAAAATCAGCCAAATGGGTCCTCAAGTGTCCTTCTCTGTTCCAAAATTTGGATAATTCCTGCAGCATCTTGTAGATCAGACTAAGACAACTGCAATGAATAAGGCAGAGGAATGTAATCTTTTTCATTATATTAAGCTTAGAGCACACTCACCCTCAGTGTAAAACTATTGAAGTTAATAGAATTATACAAGGACAAAATAGGAAAAATAGATCAGTTCCCTTTAGTTTCAAACTTGTGCTTGAAAATCCAGCCACGTTCTTTAAAACCCTTCTGACACCACAGTTGAGTCGCCGGTCACCACTAGTCCAATCACACATTAAAATGGGCTTAGGATTCTGCAACAGTATTTGCAACATTCTTCAGCAGAAAAGTGGTGCTCGGCTGCCAACTGCCAAATCATTCACCGACTGCAAGATAATACATCTTATTTCTGTTACCATTCTGCTTCTGCGGCAATAAGCTGAGAAGGTGTAACTCAGCTATCGGGGTTGTTACGGGTCGGGGGAGATATGGTCCAATGGGGAGGTGTGTTCCATCAGTGAGGAGGGAGCGGTGCCTTGTGCCCATTCCTCTCTCGACCCCCCCATGCAGGTAGGTTGTGGGTCAAGGCCCAGGAGACCCCAGGCCTTGGTCTGGTGCTGCTGAATGCGAGGTCGGTTGTTAATAAGTCATTTACCATCCAGGAGTCAATCCCGGAGTGGGACGCCGACCTCGTGTGTATTACAGAGACTTGGCTGGACAATGAATTGGGCCCTATCTTGGCCGATCTTGTTCCAGCTAGGTTCTCTGTGCAGCATCAGTCGCAGATGGAGGGACGGGGTGGTGGTGTAGCCATTATTATCAAGGATGCATTGTCTTTTAGGAGATATCCGGTGCAGGCTCCACCAGGTGTTGAGTGCCTCCATCTTGTGTTGGATTTGGCTGGGAACAGACTAGGGGTGCTGCTGGTGTACTGTGCACACAACTGCCCGGCAGCATCCCTACATGCTCTTGCTGAAATGGTGTCAGATGTGATCCTCCGGACCCCTAGATTAGTGGTCCTGGGGGACTTTAATATCCACACTGACACCGATCTTGGAGGAGCGAGGCATGAGTTCATGGCCTCCATGATAACCATGGGCCTGTCCCAAATCATCTGTGGCCCCACACATGAGAAGGTACATACACTGGATTTGGTTTTCTGCACCGGCCTTGAGGCGGGGGGTCAGTTAGTAGAAGTTAAGGGGGTAGAACCTTTGTCATGGTCTGACCATTACCTCCTTAAGGTGTGCATCCTGGCACATGTTAGCCCCCGACACGGTGCAGGACCTATTAGATCAGTCCGTCCCCGGAGACTTATGGAACTGGATTGGTTCCGGAATGCTCTGGGGGAGTTTCCCCTGGACCTTGACACCTGCTCTGTTGATGATCTCGTAGCCTTCTGGAACACCTTGTTGGCGGAGACCAATGACAGAGTGGCTCCCAGGCGTCCACTGCCCTCCCGAGTCTCCCGCAGGTCTTCTTGGTTTACTGAGAGCCTGTGGTGTTTGAAGCGGGAGAGCAGGCGGTTAGAGCGATGGTGGTGCCAGACTCACGATCAGTATGATCAATTGCAGAGTAAGAGCAGTTTAAAGGCCTATGCTGTGGTGGTGCAGGCAGCAAAGAGCAGTTCTTTGCTGCCCTTATTAGTCTGGCTGGTTAGTCCTGCCTCCCACTGCCTGGACGGGGACGTGTCCCAGGCCCGCTGTGAGGAGTTTGTCACTTACTTCGCAGACAAGAACGCTCGGATTCAGAGTGACTTTGATGCTGGATTAGAGGCAGTAGGTAGAGAGCGCAAGGTGATGGAGGCCCCATCTGGTCCATTCTTGTGGGGGGAGTTTCAGGAAGTGACGCCAGCCGATGCGGTGGAGGTCTTGGGGTCTGTGAAAGCCACCTCTTGCGAACTTGATCCGTGCCCGTCCTGGTTGGTGAAAGCCTCCAGGGAGACATTGGGGATGGTGCTGGTGAGGCTGGTTAACACGTCCTTGCAGCAGGGGAAGTTGTTGCCCAGCCTCAAGGAGGCTGTGGTGTGCCCCCTGCTGAAGAAACCATTGTTGGACTTGGATGCACTCGCCAGCTACCGACCTGTCTCTAACCTTCCCTTTTTAGGGAAAGTTATTGAACGAGCAGTGGTGATCCAGCTCCAGGGGCATCTGGACAGCATTGGTTTCCTGGACCCTTTTCAATCTGGGTTCCACCCCGGCTATGGCACTGAGAAAGCGTTGGTGGCCTTGGTCAACAATCTCGGGACGCAGGACGTTCAACATTTCTTGTCCTGCTAGATCTCTCGGCCGCTTTTGATACCATGGACCATGGGCTGTTGTTGAGACGACTGCGTGACCTGGGGGGAGGGGGGCTGGACGGGACTGTTCTTGAATGGTTCTTTTCATTCCTCTTGGGGAGAAGCCAGTGGGTAGTGCTGGGAGCTGAAACATCTTGCCCCCACGCTTTGTCCTGCGGTGTTCCACAGGGTTCCATTCTGTCTCCATTATTATTTAATGTTTATATGCAGCCCTTGGTGGAGGTCGTGAGAGGGTTTGGGGTGCATTGTCACCAATATACTGATGATACTCAGCTGTACCTCTCTTTTTCAGCTGACCCAGACCCTGCCGTCTCGTTGCTATCCCAGTGTTTGGAGGTTGTGGCGGAATGAATGCAGCAGAGCAGACTGAAGCTCAACCCTGATAAGATGGAGGTGATGGCATTGGGAAGAGTGAGGGAGGTGTTGGCCCCCCTGATTGGGGGGGTTCTCCCTCCTGTACCTCAACAGGTCCGGGGCCTGGGGGTGGTGCTGCACACGGATCTCCACCTGGAGCAGCAGGTAGATGGGGTGGCAAAGGCTGCCTTCCACCAGTTGCATCTGGTGCGGAGGTTGCATCCGTACGTGTCTGGCATGGACCTGGCCTCCCTCGTCCATGCCTTCGTCACCTCAAGGCTGGACTACTGCAATGCGCTCTACATGGGGCTGCCCTTGTTCCTGGTTTGGAGGCTGCATCTAGTTCAGGATGTGGCGGTCCATCTCCTTTCGGGAACGGGTCACCGGGACCACAGGCTCTGCACTGGCTGCCAATAGCATGCCAAGCCAGGTTCAAGGTATGGTGTTGATTTATAAGGCCCTTTACAGTCTCGGCCCCTCATACCTCAGGGATCGCCTCACCCTCCGTGCGCCAGAGCAGCTCCTTCAGTCTGCCGGGGGTGCCTTCTTGGAGGTCCCCCTTGTTAAGCGGGGGGCCACAATGGAGAGGGCATCGGTGGGCATCGGTGGCTGGGCTGCACCTTTGGAATTCCCCCCCGGAGGAAGCTCTCCTGGCCCCGAGCCTTTTAACATTCCGGTGAGTTTGTAAAACCTGGCTGTTTGCCCAGGCCTTTGGGGAGGGTGGGTTAGTGAGTTTTAATCCTCCTAACCTTCTTTATTATTTTTTTATTATTTTTTGTCCTTTCTCTGTTTTATGTGTAAGATTTTTATGACTGTTTTAAATGTTTTTAAGGTTGTTTTATTTTGAAATATGTTGGCTGCCCCGAGCTGCTTGCAGGAGGGGCGGGGTATAAATGTATTAAATAAATAAATAAAATAAATATTATTGCATCTGCAAAGTCACATCCAGCGGAGCTTTTCTGGGTGGTGAAAGGTTTGGACAGTCCTGCCTGTCTCCACCTGGACCTGGAGCAATCCAGTGACCGCTGTGACTGGTTTATCGAGTACTTTGTAGATAAGATCGCTCGCATCTGCCATGATTTTGGTTCTGCAGTTATTGCAGAGGATCATCTTGGGGTTATGGATGCCCCGTCCTGTCCTGTTTTGTGGGATCAATTTCAGATGGTGGCGCCTGCTGATGTGGAGTCATTGTTGGGATCTGTTCATGCCACTACTTGTGAGCAAGAGCCATGCCTGTCCTGGTTGGTGAAAGCTAGCCAGGAGACATTACGGCCGTTGCTGGATGGGGTGGTTAGTGCCTCCCTTCGGGAGGGCAGGGTGCCTGACTGCCTAAAGGAGGCTGCGGTTAAGTCCCTGCTCAAGAAAACATCTCTTGATGCTGATGCTCCTGTCAGTTATCGACCGGTCTCTAACCTTCCCTTTTTAGGGAAGGTTATTGAACGGGCTGTGGCACGGCAGCTCCAGGAACATCTGGACCACACCGGTTTCCTTCATCCCTCCCAGTCTGGGTTTCGGCCTGGGTATGGTACAAAGACGGCCTTGGTGGCCTTGGTTGACGATCTCCATCTGGCGTTGGACCAGGGTCATCAGACCTTACTGGTGCTGCTAGACCTTTTGGCTGCAATCGACACAGTCGATCATGAGGTGTTGGTGACTCGCCTGCGGGACCATGCCGGAATTGGTGGAATGGTCTTGGACTGGTTTCGTTTGTTCCTGGCCAGGAGAACTCACCAGGTGGTCTTGGGGGAGTGTACGTCTTCCCCCCGGGGCCTCACATGTGGAGTCCCACAGGGTGCCATTCTGTCCCTCCTCTTGTTTAACATCTATCTGCAGCTGTTAGGGGAGATCGTGAGGGGGTTTCAGGGCATGCAGTGTCATCAGTATGCTAATGACACTCAGCTCTACCTCTCCTTTTCCATTGACCCAGGCCACGCAGTCTCCTTATTTTCCCAGTGCCTGTCAGCTGTGGGGGCTTGGATGAGGTCGAGCCATCTGCAATTGAATCCTGACAAGACGGAGGTGATGTTGGTGGGTGAGGGCTTGGGGGGCCTGGGGGTGGTTGAATTTCCTCTTGTTGACGGGGTTTGCCCTCCTATGGTATCTCAAGTGCGGAGTCTGGGTGTGCTCCTCGATTCGCGGCTCAGCCTGGAATCTCAGTTGTGACTGTGGTGGGGAGTGCATTTAGGCAGTTACATCTTGTCCGGTGGCTTCAGCCGTATCTCTCATACTCTGACCTCACCACTGTCATCCATGCCTTCATCACCTCGAGGCCGGATTACTGCAATGCACTCTACANTGAGCACCAGTTCTCTGGGCTCTGCACTGGCTGCCTATAAAGCACCAGGTTAGGTTCAAGGTGCTGGTTTTAACCTTTAAAGCCCTTCATGGCCTGGGCCCTGCTTATCTGTGGGACCGCCTCACTCCCCATGTGCCCATGCGACCCTTGAGATCGTCCGTGGGAGCCTTTTTGGAGGTTCCCCAGACAAGGCGGGTGACCACCAATGTTAGATCTTTTTCTGTGGCTACCCCTGTGCTGTGGAATTCGCTCCTGGAAGAGGCTCGGTTGTCTCCCACTCTCCTGCTCTTTCAGCGTATATGTAAGACCTGGCTGTTCCATCAGGCTTTTGGCGAGGGGTTGGGGTGGGGGGTTTCCCCGCATTGTATTGTATTTTAAAATGTTTTAAATTGTTTTAAATTGTGGTTTTTTTTAAAAAAATTATTGAATGTTGTTCGAGGGGCGGGATATAAATTTTAAATAAATAAATAAATAAATAAAACTCAACATACCTCCAGATACTTCAGTGAAGCTACTCAGATTCCTAGGGATGTGCACAGATTAATTGTTCCATTTTGGTTAATAGTTTCATTTGCATTCTTAAAATGTCATCTGTTATCATTTCAATTTTTGTTATTGTCTTTCATTTTTGTCATGTTTGTTTTGCATTGGTTTTAGTGGGAAATGCATTCTGGCTTCAACTTCTTCATTTTTCATTCCATTTACATGAAATTTGGCTAACTTGTGGCCCTCACCAAGGTGATCATGTCTGAGAATTTTGATAATGATTGGATAAAGGGTCCCTATTTTATAGGTAATTAGATTTTTGTGGATTACACACATTTCCAACTGTAACATCTTTGTTTTCTATCCAATTCACATGAGATGTGGAGTATTTGTATCCCTCATGCAAGGTATCATCCCTGCCAAATTTCAGGAAGATTGGATAAAGGTTCCAATTTTATAAGCAACATGATGTTCATGATTTTAACAGAGGGTTTCCCTTATGTTTGTCACAGTGGTACAAGATGAGTTTGTGATGCCAATTGGCCATCAGAAATGTCAATCATGTATTATCATTCTGTGTTTTGTCCATCCCAACCCCCCTGATTGTTACTGGGAGTTGGAAGCATCTGCTTAGGAAAAAGACAATAAGGGATTCTCAGATGTCCTCTGTCTCAGTGCTGTAGGATGTGTTTGAGGTGCCAATTGACCAGTCTGGATGTGTCAATCATGTCTCTTGATTTTGGGGCTGCTTCCTTCTCCCTACCCCTCTGCCTTGCTCCCTGAAGTCCAAGTTATGTCCTGAAATTTTCATTTTTCTCCCCAAATTTTCAGGACTATTATTTGCACAACTTATGTTAAAATCATAAATGTTCAATTGCTTATAAAATTTGAACCTTTCATTCGATATTATTGAAATCTGGCAGGAATTATCCATTGAGTGAAGGGTATATGATGTGCAAATATCATCCAATGTGGATGGTACACAAATATGTTACAGCCAAAAATGCATGCACAAACCGTGATGTTTATAAAACTGGGACCGTTTAGTACATATTTCTATAATTTGGCAGGAATGATCCCTTGGGTTAAGGGTACAATATGTCCAAATTCCATCCAAACTGGATGGGAAGCAAATATGATAAAGTCAGAAATGCATGCACAGACCATGGTACTTATAAAATTGGAATCTTCTGTTCAATCTTTCTGAAATTTGGCAGGTATGATTCCTTGGCTGTGGGGTACAATATCACCAAATGTAGTGCAACTTGGATGACAAAGAAAGTAGTTACCTCCTAAAATCTAAGTCCCTCTCCCACCAGAGTAACGAAAGAGAAAGTCTGACATTATTGTTATTATTTTCTTTCATTTTTGTTATTGAATAATTAAAATGAAAGAAGGCTCATTTTTCATTATTCTAATAATGAAAACAAAAGGCACATCCCTACAGACTCCCACCAGAGAAGAATACAGCCCCTGGTACACATGGGACTCATAAAAGGGAGAACAGGATAGTGGTTTCCAAATGTTTCCTGTGTGACCTCATTTGAAACTTAAATATAATCCACCACCTCCAGAGAGCAATAGATATGTGCAAAATATATAAAATATCATTTGGAATCACAGCCCTGTCTACATATAGTGGGATGTAATTTGGAGACCTTTAGGATTTGCCCCATTAAGAATAACTACTACTACTTCTACTATTGATCGTTTTATAGTGCTACTAGTAGTATGCAGCGCTGTACAGATACACGCAACATAAAGACAGTCCCTGCTCCATGGAGCTTACAATCTAATCAAGACACAAAGATGTAGACAGCTACAAGTAAGAGTCTTCCTATGAATAATGGACTACAGGATGCAGGTATTCAGTAAGCTGACCTATTTGACTATATTGCTTGTATTTTTGTTACCTGTTTCACCTAAAATGGTTTTACTCCTTCATCACAGAACTTCTCTCATTCTGCTCTTTGGAGCCTAGCTGTGAAATCCATTTTCTCTGGCCCTGGAGAATTTTTGACCTCGTCTTTCCCCCTTTACCGTGATCCGTTTGCTCACACTTGACTTTTCTCCATAAGTAGTTTGGGATGTCACAATTCTAAGTCCTACAGCCTATCACAAAGGCACAGAAAATGTGTGGTGCTTCTGTGATATCTGAATTCTCCCACCCTATGGGAAATCCCATAGGGTAACCCATGGAAGAAGTTCTCCAGATATTTTTCAGGGGGGCTTTTCCACAGACCACTACTGATTTATCACACAGTAGAAGTGTTCATGTCAAAAAAATAAACCCATGATGACTGCTGTGTCATGTGCTACCACTTTAAAGGGGTTTTAGTAGTTTAAATTGTGATGGTTGAAAGGACCCAAGAACTTTGATCCCTTGTGTATTGGGAATAACACAGTCTCACTGAGCTTCTTCTATTTAAAAAGATTATACTTTTTTTCCCTTCAGTAGTACTTGGTTGTTTTCCATTCCAACGATCCCAGCATTACTCTTCCATGTAACTAAGCAATACAATTGTTCTTCAGTGTAGTCTGGTGGATAAGGTGTTGGACTTGCTCCAGAGAGACCGAGGCTCAAGTAAAATTGATCAGAGAGACAAAGTGGTCAGGCATTGCTCTTTAGTTCACATCCTCCCCAGCTGTCTTTGCCTTCTTCCAAACCAGAGAGCAGACAGACAACAGTAGGGAGGGGAAGCTTCTGCTACCTCCTCAATCCTTCCCCTGCCATAGCTTCCAGTTCCCCACAGACATGACACAACGACTTGAACAGGGCAAGCATATAGCTGCACTCCTGATGGACTCCGCAGTGCTAGGTCTGACACCATGGGTGTCTGGTGCAGAAACGCCATACTGTGCGTCGACACAAGCAAAACCTTCCCCCCTAGCAAACATGATATCATGCACTCACTTTTGAGTGGCTAGTGTCACATGTGTTAACATCTTAAGCCACTATCACTCAACCTCATTTTCCCATCTGTAAAATGGGAATAAATAGGGTAGTTGCGGTGGTGAACTTGTAAAGCACCTAGAACACTGAAAGAGCTCTATAAATGATTAATAATCAGAGCCCACACAAAGGTTTTTGCTTTAAATAACAGCTACCATTTTCACCCCAATGAAAATGAAATCCTGTCCAGTTTTTAAATTGAAAATGACCACAGTGTAAGTTTAGTCCAAAGATGACCATAGCCAGGATCCATTTTGAAAAGCTCAGTAAAATTTCAATAAAGTTAAACACCTTCTAATAAAATGCGCTTCTCATTTACCATTTCCATGAACTTGCCTAGAGGAACGCTCACCCCCTCGAACAATTAACGGCTATTAGCCAAGTCGATTACAAGATCAGAATTCTTTACTTTTGGGAGCAGGGACTGATCAACAGGGAATGGATTGCTCATTGCGACTGCTGACACTTCTCCCATGTGACTGAGGCTGTGTTCTCACCTGCGGCGGCAGCGGGAGGGGAGAGGGAAGACACGGCAGCGCGGAGGAGCCGGCCAACAGGAAAAGAGCTGGTGCGAACGGGGATCTGCCGCGGCTTCTCTCGCGCATGTCAGGGCACAAAATCCTGCCCTGACATGCACAAGAGAAGTCGCGGCAGATCCCCGTTCACACCGGCTCTTTTCCCATCGCCCGGCTCCTCTGCCCTGCTGCATCTTCCCTCGCCCCTCCCACTGCCGCCACTGCCACCACAGGTGAGAACACAGCCTGAGGTTGGCCACTGTCAGAGACAAGATGCTGGACTTGATGGACCATTGGTCTGACTCAGTATGGCACTACTTATGTTCTTATGTTCCTATGGTCATTTGACCTTTAAAGCCCTAAACGGCCCGGGTCCCACTTATCTGCAGGATTGCCTCACTCTGCGGGTTCTAGATCAATCCTTGCGGTCAGTGGAGGGCACCCTCCTTGAGGTGCCCTGGGTTTCCCGGGTGTCTACGATGAGGAGGGAGGGCATTCTCGGTGACTGCACCATGGCTGTGGAACTCCCTCCTGCTGGAGGCGCACTTGTCTCCTGACCTCCCCTCCTTCCAAAGAAAATGTAAGACCTAGTTGTTTTCCCAGGCCTTTGGCAAGGGAGAAGGGCGTACGTGGGGGGTTGGGTAAGGATGGGGAAATTTATAATGTTTTTTATTGCTCTGCCATGGGTTGTTTTAATGTTTTAAGAATATAAGAACATATAAAGTGCCATACCGGGCCAGACTAATGGTTCATCTAGCCCAGCATCCTGCCTCCGACAGTGGCCAATCACGGTGGCTTGGGAGAAGCACCCAACAGGTCACACTGGGGGATCCATTCCCTGTTGTTTTCCCTGAGCTCCCATCATGTTCCCTGATCCTGCCTGGCTAATGGCTGCTAATGGACCTATCTTCCAGAAATTTGTCCAAACCTTTTAAACTCAGCTACAGTACTGGCCCTTACCGCAGCCTCTGGCAATAGATTCCACAACCCAATTATACACTGAGTGGAAAAATAGTTTCTTTTATTTGTTTTAAACTTGCCACCCATGAGTTCCATGGAGTGTCCCCTAGTTCTAGTACTAGCTTAGAGGGTAAATAACTGCTCCTTGTTTATTAGTTCCACACCACTCATGATTTTATAGACCTCTATCATATCTCCTCTCAGTTGTCTCTTCTCCGAACTGAAGAGCCCCAACCTACCAAGCCTCTCCTCATACAGGAGCCCTTTCGTTTTTGTTGTCCTTCTCTGTTCCTTTTCTAGTTCCGCTATGTCTTTTTTGAGATGGGGCAAACAGAACTGCACACAATATTTGAGGTGCGGTCACACCATTGATTTTTATAGAGGCATTATGACCTCCTCAGTAAGTCGTAACATAAGACAAAAACTATCATGCACAAAAACACATAAAACAGACAAATAAATAAACCTAATCAGAGCCATACATCCACCAACATATATATCCCCGGGATCATGGAGCCCCAATTTCAGCATGAGGGGCCAGATTATCAACCCTTCCATCCTTGAGGATATCATATAGAAAAGAAGCCACATTTTTGGTAAGAATTGCATTATGTCCTTCCAAACAAACAAGCAATAAGGGAGCCGGAGATCTCAAAACCCATTGCTCAAGACTCGCTGCCAACCATCTATCGCGACTGGACCGAGAGAGCTCACAAAAGAATAAAAGATGGTCCAATGAGGCCACTGCCCGTAAAGAGCAGTTATAGAGGCAGAGAGCCGGCGGCACCCCCTGAAAACGACCCTCCATCATGAGCGTAGGGAACACATTCATCCTAGTCATACTGAAACACCTTCTGACCTGGGGATGGAGTTGCTGTGAGAGATATAAGGAAGGGAGCTGAGCAAATTCAAACAAATCCACAAGACCCACCATAGTCGCTTTGGAGCGAAGGTCGGCAATCTCTTCCTGCTGGCTAATATTTGTGAGTCTCTGCTTAATTGCTTTCTTTGCTGCTAAATAGCCCAGGGTACAAAGGGAGGCTAATGGTAGCCCTGTGCTGTTCAGCTTCCGCGACACCAATTTAACCCATGGGCTGTGAAACTGGTCCCTTAACGTAGCACATGTCAATGGGGCAGCCAATCCATAATCTAATTTCAACCAGTATGAGAATGCAAGAATCTAGACCAAGGTGTCTATGGGTAATACCCCACACTCCAGCCGAACTGCCGCACAAGGCGCATGACTGGGGAGGGCAAGCAGCGGCCTAAGAAATTTAGTTTGTGGGTGCTTGTGGGGTTCAGTGGGGGTTTAGCGGAAGGCCGCCTCCAACCCCCGGATGGGGAAGGGAACAAGGGAACGAGTCGGGGGCCCGGGGAATGCCTCAACCCCTGGTATCCCGGACTGAGACTACCCCTAATCCTGGGGAAGGAGCAGCGGCCTGAAAAAGGTTCCCTCAGGATCTTATACGGCAGTATGGAGGATCTCAGTCGCTCCCTGCCAAGTTCATCTTAGGGAGACAGGCCACGCTACTTCCCGCCCAGGGAAGGCCCCCTTGTCGCTCCCTCTCTCTCTCACGGTCCCGAGGAACCAGGGAGGGGTGTTGGGTAAGTGCGGTCTCCAGTGGAGGTGTCCCCCCCAGGGGGCAACCCACGGCTGTGGTAATAGGGCTCCTGGTATACTGAAGGGTAGGACACCACGTGCAAGGGAAGGGAAGGTAAGGATCAAGCACACTTCGCTTCGGGGCTACTCACACACACTGTTCTCGCACTCACTCACCCGTTCGCACTCTCTCTCTCTCTCTCT
>QEPC01012160.1:450892-469218 GCA_003113815.1 Sphenodon punctatus | reverse complement strand
ACCTGGCCGTTGGCCTGGGGGTGATAGGCTGTTGTAAGGTTCAATTGGATATGTAGGGCTTGTAGGAGAGCTTTCCATAGGCGTGAGGTGAACTGCGATCCGCGATCCGATACAATGTCGATAGGCACGCCATGTAGACGTATTACATTCTGTAATAGCAGTTTTGCGGTTTGCTTGGCGGTGGGTAAGCCAGGATACGCAGCAAAGTGCGCCAGTTTGGTAAAATGGTCAATGACTACAAAGATAGTGGTGCACTTCTGAGACGGGGGCAGGTCGACAATAAAGTCCATGCCTATACGTCGCCAGGGCCCTTGTGGTAGGGGGGCCAAATGCAATAGTCCAATTGGCTTCCGGCGAGGGGTTTTAGTTCGGGCGCAGACTTCACAGGCTCGAACGTAACGTTCAGTATCTGTTCGCATGGTGGGCCACCAAAACCGTCTCTGTAATAGCTCGTAAGTTCGTTTTATGCCTGGGTGCCCCGCAAGGGGCGCATCGTGATGGCTCCAGAGTAGTTGTCATCGGTCGCCCGGAGGAACAATGCTTGGTTCCGAGACTTCGTTCTTTTCGGTGTTCTTCCCTGTAGTCGATCCTAGTGCTGGTTCGGTTGCCAGCACGTGGGTTAGTCCAATGCTATTTGGAACAATGGGCTCCCCTCGTTGATAATTCACTGGCTGGTCCCCCAGGGAGCGCGACAAGGCGTCTGCAACTATGTTTTGTTTTCCCAGATGGTACTGGATTTTGAAGGAAAACCGTGAAAAGAAAAGTGCCCAGTGTCCATGTCGGGCGTTGGCGATTTTGACGGACTGGAGATACAATAGGTTCCAGTGATCTGTGATCACTTGAATGGGCCATTTGGCCCCTTCTAAGTAGTGGCGCCACGTAGTAAAGGCAGCCTTGATGGCCAATAACTCCCTGTCCAGGATCGTGTAGTTTGCTTCCGCGCTGGTGAGTTGTCGCGAGTAAAAGGCGCAGGGCATAAGAATTGGTTCCGTGGTGTCTTCCTGTAACAGCACCGCCCCGATGGCATTATGCGATGCGTCGGTTTCCACCACAAACGCCTTTTCGAAGTCCGGGAATCGAAGTAGGGGTGCCCGCATAAATGCGGTCTTTAAAAGTTCAAAGGCGTGTTGTTGTTGTGTGGCCCAAACATACGGCACCCCTTTTCGAAGAAGTTGCGTCAATGGCTGTGTGGTTGCGGCGTATCGGGGAATGTACTGGCGGTAATAGTTGGTGGTTCCAAGGAATCGTTGAAGAGCCTTAACGGCTGTCGGTGGTACCCAGGCCTGTATCGCGTGTACTTTGGTATCATCCATCTTTAGACCCTCTGGGGAGATGATGAATCCAAGGAAGGCAATGGTGGTGGTGTGGAACACACATTTTGATAATTTACAGAACAGCCGGTGGTGTCGAAGTTTGGCGAGCACCGTCTGTACATGTAGTACATGTTCTCTTGCGGAAGGGGAGTAAATCAAAATGTCATCTAGGTAGGCTATTACATAGACATCCAAGACTTCCCGCAGAACGTCATTTATTAGGTGTTGAAAGGTGGCGGGGGCATTGGAAAGTCCAAACGGCATCACTAGATATTCAAAGTGTCCATATCGCGTGCGGAACGCCGTTTTCCATTCGTCCCCCGCTCGTATGCGGAACAAGTTGTACGCCCCCCGGAGGTCTAATTTGGTAAATATCCGGGCTCCCTGTAGACGATTTAGCAATTCGGGAATTAAAGGGAGGGGGTACCGATTTTTAATGGTCATGGCGTTGAGTTCACGGTAGTCAATGCACGGCCGGAGTTCCCCGTCCTTCTTTGGCACAAAAAAGAGCGGTGCCCCAGCGGGGGAGGTGGACGGCCGAATAAATCCTTTCCGTAAATTCTCGTCAATATAGGCCTTAAGGGTTCGTAGTTCGGGTCCCGACAGGGCATAGATGCGCCCATACGTAGGTTGGTGGCCCGGAAGGATGTCGATCGGACAGTCGTAGGGGCGGTGAGGCGGGAGACTAGCGGCTTCCTGCTCATCTAACACATCCGCAAATTCCTGGTACGTCTGGGGGAGCCCTTCCCACCTCCTTGCTATGGTAGTAACACATAGGGACTTCGTAGGAGGGGGTTCCAGGCCAGCTGTGGTCCTAGGGAGCCGTAGCTTCCGTGCCTGCCAATCGATGCTGGGGTTCCATAGGCGTAACCAGGGGAGTCCGAGCACAATAGGGAAACTCGGTGTACACACAATATCCAATTGTATAGGTCGAGTACAACCTTGCACCGTTAGCGGCAGTGGTGGTGTCTGCAGGGTTACAGGCCCCGAAACCAGCAAGGATCCATCGATGGAGTGAATCAGTTCCGGCGTCTTTCGGGCTTGCTGGGGAATCCGATGGCGCCGGAGGTATTCGGTGTCTACAAAGTTCCCTGACGCCCCTGAATCAATAAGGGCCCAACCAATCAGCGTGTTGGTGGGGCTTATTCCCAACGACACGGGAATCCGCAGGTGTGGCCCTCGTGGGAGTTGGGTAACCCCCACCTCGCTCCTTGTCGGGGTGACCTGGTGGTTTCGGCCCAGGATGCCCCCTATACATCCCGGCCGCGGACGTTTCCCGCCTCCCTTCGACCCTTAGGGAGGGCTGGACAATTGCGGGCGAAATGCGAGGCCTCTCCGCAATAAAAACATAGCCGGGACGAACGTCGACGTTCCCGTTCCTCTGCCATGAGGGGGCCCCGAGCCATTCCGATCTGCATTGGTTCGGATTCGTCCTTGGGTCGGGGTTCCGCTTGCACGCTTCCACTCGAGAAGGGGCACGGGGTGAATCCCCGCGAATTGTCACTCTGCCGCTCGCGGCGGCGCTCAGTCAGCCTCTCGTCGATTTGCACCGTCAGGTTTACCAGTTCCCCCCAGGTCTTGGGTATGGTAGCATAGACTAACTGATCCTTGATCTCGTCATTCAGCCCTCGCCGAAACATCACCCGGAGCACATTGTCCGGCCAGCCCAAATCCAAGGCCACCTGCTGAAAGCGGGTCACATATTCAAGGAGCGGGCCCCTGCCTTGTTTTAATGTGGTGATGATGGTTTCCGCCTCCTGAAGGCGGTGGGGGTAGTCATACAAAAATTTAAATTCTTTGATGAAATTGTCATAATCTTCCAACAAGGGGCTGTTCCCTGTGAGGAGGGGTGTGGCCCAAGCCAGCGCGTGCCCTTCTAACAGCCCAATCACAAATGCTACCTTCCTGGCATCCGTATTATAGGTGCGGGGCTGCGTTTTGAAGGTCAGTTCGCAGAAGGCCAAGAACCCCCGGAACTGCCGACGATCCCCTGCGAACCGGGCCATGGAGGGCCCCTTGGGCTCCCGGGGGCGTAACTCCATTTCCTTGTCTTGCACGGGGCGTGGGTTCTCCTCCGGTGGAGCTGCCACAGCCCCGCGTTGTTCTTGAAGGTCCCTGACCTCCATCGCCAGGGACTGAACGGTGTGATTCAGTTCACGGAGCTGTGCCAGGACCTGCTCCATGGGTTAGAAGGCTGGTTGATTCTGTGGGGTTCAGTGGGGGTTTAGCGGAAGGCCGCCTCCAACCCCCGGATGGGAAAGGGAACAAGGGAACGAGTCGGGGGCCCGGGGAACGCCTCAACCCCTGGTATCCCGGACTGAGACTACCCCTAATCCTGGGGAAGGAGCAGCGGCCTGAAAAAGGTTCCCTCAGGATCTTATACGGCAGTATGGAGGATCTCAGTCGCTCCCTGCCAAGTTCATCTTAGGGAGACAGGCCACGCTACTTCCCGCCCAGGGAAGGCCCCCTTGTCGCTCCCTCTCTCTCTCACGGTCCCGAGGAACCAGGGAGGGGTGTTGGGTAAGTGCGGTCTCCAGTGGAGGTGTCCCCCCCAGGGGGCAACCCACGGCTGTGGTAATAGGGCTCCTGGTATACTGAAGGGTAGGACACCACGTGCAAGGGAAGGGAAGGTAAGGATCAAGCACACTTCGCTTCGGGGCTACTCACACACACTGTTCTCGCACTCACTCACCCGTTCGCACTCTCTCTCTCTCTCTCTCTCTCTCTCTCTCTCTCTCTCTCTCTCTCTCTCTGTCTCCAAGTTTTTCAGTCGCTTAACAATCGCAGGGCCTGTCTCACAGGCAAGGCTCTGATCAACCAGCAATGAGCACACCATCGTTCCCCCTCTATATAGGCAGGGCGTGGGCGTGCCGCTGCAAACGTGAGGAGCGGCGCAGCGGCGCCTGCGGGGGTGTTTCCATTGAGCTGGCGTTGTCGGGGGGCGTGGCTTGACACGCCGCGTCTCCCGATGGCGTGCATGGTGCCTCCAGCGGCGGCGGCGTTGCAGGGGGCATGGCTTCCTGGTCAGGCGCCGCGAGGGAACGTGGGGGTGTGTCAGCACGTACCGGGCGGACGGGGGCGGCCCTACGGCGTGCTCGTCCCCCGGGTGCCGGTGACCGCGGAGCCCCCCACCTCCTCAGGCTCCCAGGCCTGACAGTGCTCAAGCATAGAAGTTCTCCCCAGGGCCCAAAATTGGGCCCCAAACAAAAGCTGGGCAAGACACCTGGCTTGATACACCCTGATAGCTGACATTATCAGGTAACCTCCTCGTGATTTAAAATAAGATCCGATCGCCTTCCCCAACAAATTGGCCTGGGCACAAGCAGTTGCAAGATGGGCCGCCCATCTACCATTGGACTGAAAAATCAATCCAAGGTACTTGTAACTGGCAACCTGTTGTAACTCATGAGAGTCCAAGAACCACCTAAATGTCCATCCCTTAGTAGAAAAAAACATAACCTCAGTTTTTTCATAATTAACCTCCAGATGATTAATGGCACAATATTGACCCAGTAATCGCAGTTGCCTGCCCAAGCCAACACGGGATCTGGACAGCAATATTGCATCATCTGCGTATAGTAAAATGCCCGTCTCCTTATTCCCAATCTTAGGGGGATGATTATCCAAGGAGGTAGCAGACATAATTAGATCATTAACATAAATATTAAAGAGTGTGGGGGCGAGCACACACCCCTGCTTGACCCCACGTTTTGTCCGAATCAAGCCGGACAAAGAACCCACCTGATCAACCCTCACATGTAGGGAAGTGTCCATATATAACCTCCAAATAAGAAAAAGGAGCCTTGGATCCATTGAGGTCAATGATGATTTGTGCCATAGATGGTTTCTAGAGACCGGATCAAATGCTGCCCGGAAATCTACAAAGATAGCGTAAAGCCCCATGTTGGAGGAATATTTACTGACCAGATGACTTAGTACCAAACAATGGTCAGATGTGGAACGACCTGCCCTAAAGCCATTGTGCTCATCCCTTAAAAATTGTTCCCCCTCCAACCATGCCTCCAATTTACCCAGAAAAAATCTGGCGTATAACTTCGCAACAACGCTAAGGAGACATATAGGGCGGTAGTTCTTGTGCTGCTCGGGGGGGGGGGCTTTTTATAAATAGGGACCACCTCCGCCTGTTCCCATAATTCGGGAAGCTTCCCTGTTAAATTAATTCCAGAAAAAAGGTGGGCCAAAACAGGGGCCCACCACATGGCATTTGATTTTAATAACTCCACTGGCAAGCCATCCGGACCTGCAGCCTTTCCTTTCTTGAGTTTCTGGAGCAAATCCATCAGCTCCTCTGGCATAACCAATGGCCAGGGAGGTAAGGAGCCCAGCACTGCAAAGGGCACAGCAGGGGCCGGATCCAAGGCATACAAATAAGAGAAATGGGACTCCCAGACCTCTGCTCCTACCTTTGAGGGATTTGCACTTCGAGCCCTCACACAACCCCTAACAAGTCTCCAAAAGCACGCTGAGTCCCTATTCTTTGCCGCCTGCTCTACCTTCGCCCATTGTTGCAAATGGTATTCCCTCTTTTTGGAATGTGTAAGCTGTTTGAATTTAGCCCTAATCCAACATAGAGAACGTAAATTACAAGGAACCCTGTCCTGCATAAACTGCCGGTATGAAAACCTCAGTTCTTTCCTAGTTGAGTAGCACTCCTTGTCAAACCAAGGGTTCCCAGCTAGTCTACAACCCACTACCCTACCCTGGCTGCTAATTCTAAAAAACTCGTTAAGGTCTCTTACAATTATTTCGTAACCCACCAGAGTGCCGTGGCCTGTCTCCTGATGGGGGCGGGTCGCAGGGAGCACATAGGCAGCCAGTGCTCCGGGCTCTGCACTGACTGCATATAAAGCACCGGGCCAGGTTCAAGGTGCTGGTTTTAACCTTTAAAGCCCTTCATGGCATGGGCCCTGCTTATCTGCGGGACCGCCTCACTCCCCATGTGCCCATGCGACCCTTGAGATCATCCATGGGAGCCTTTTTGGAGGTTCCCCGGGTGAGGCGGGTGGCCACCGATGTTAGATCTTTTTTGGTGGTCACCCCTGTGCTGTGGAATTCACTCCCAGAGGAGGCTCGGTTGGCTCCCACTCTCCTGCTGTTTCGGCGTGTATGTAAGACCTGGCTGTTCCGTCAGGCTTTTGGTGAGGGGTAGGGGAGGGATGAGGATGGGGGCTTTTCCCCACATACTGTAAATTGTTTTAAAATGTTTATATTATTTTAATGAATGTTGTTCGCCGCCACGGGCTGCCCTATTTGCAGGAGGGGCGGGATATACGTTTTAAATAAATAAATAAATAAATAAATAAATAAATTAAAAATCCCCTGTTGCCATGTTGACCCATCAGCCGAGGCCAGAAGCTGGTTGATATCCCCTTCAAGCTCCCGGTTCCAACCAAATTTTGGTTGAACCTGGGGCTCCAAGGGAGATAACAAAGATCTCCCACATACCAATTCCTTCCTCCCCAGAATCAAATGTACTGGAAGATGATCACTTCCAGGGTGAAAACCCACCTCAAATCATTCAACCTGGGGGTACAGAGGGCCTGAGATCATCATCAGGTCTAGCACACTGCATCCAAATGTTGACAAAAATGTGAACTCCGCAGGACAGTCCTGCAGGGTCGTACCATTTAGAACTATCAGATATAAATTGACGATCAGCTCTAGCAAATGGAGTCCATTGCTATTCACACTCTGATCCTTGGACCTCCGTAATGGTCGCTCACCGAGATCCTCAATAGTCCCAAAACCTTCAGTGCTAAATAGGGCCTCATCAGACACCCCCAGTCGAGCATTGAGATCCCCTACCAGAAGGATCCCAGCCTCTGCATTTATCTTTTCAATAGATTCTATAAGGAGTGTTAACTCCTGCCAGCAACTTTCCCTGTCATAGCGCGACGTACAGGGAGGAATATAGGCATTAATAACCGCCAAAAACCCCTTGGGGAATTGCAGAATTACTCCGCAACTGAAGGTACAAGACCCAGGGAGTGGATAATAAGCCTCTACCAGCCCCCTAGATATAAGGCAGACACACCCACCACTTGCATGACCCTTCCCTCCTGTGGGCAACGCATCCACAGAGAAGGAATCAAAGCCAGGCAAAGAAAAGGGGCCCCGGTACCAAGGCCCTTGTAAGTAGACTATATCATTGCCTCAAAGAAAAGACAGAAAATCACTATCACCCTGCTTTGCCTGTAAGCTTGCAACATTCCAGGACAATACTAGGGATGGGCGAACAGATCGCGGTTCAGGTTCGGCCGTTCGGTTCGGCTGCGTTCAGTTCGGCTGCGTTCGGTTCGTCCGTTCGGTTTGTCCATTCGGTTAGTTCACAGGGTTCGGGTTCAGCCATTCGGTGCGGCCGTTCGGTTTGGCCATTCGGCCGTTTGGTTCGGCCGTTCGGTTCAGCCATTCAGCCGTTCGGGAAATGTTATGGGTGTTTTTTTGTTTTTATATGGTTTTTTTGGTTTTTTATTGGGTTTTATATGGTTTTCTTTTGTTTTTATTTGGTTTTTTGGTTTTTATATGGGGTTTTTTAATTTATTTTTTTATCTAATATTATATATATCTATCTGCACTAAATCTAACTGCTATTAACTATTCTAAATGCTATGAACTAAATGGATTATCTAATAAGTACACAGGCCTACTCCTACAAACACTAAAACTAAATCACTAACGCTATCTCTATCACTAAGCTAGCTCCTACAACTACTATCCCTAACCTATCTCTCTATCTCTCTATATCTATATCTCTCTATCTCTCTCTATATGGGATGGGGGGGGGAATCACAAACACAAGGTTTCAGTTTAAGGTTTAAGTTTCATTTCAGTACAAAACTGAAATGAAACTTAAAGCAATCTAATAATCCTACTCATCGCCTGTGTTCAGGAACAGTGACTAGCTCAGAAGGTGTTGGGAAGGGGGGAGGCAGATAGCTTCATTTCTTGGAAGCCTCTCCATCCCTGGTGCCTGGAAGTCTGTTCCTCAGTGACTAGTACTACCCCTCCCTGTCATCTTACAGGGAACCTTTTTTTGCCACCCGAACTCACCTGAATGCAATTCGAACTGACCGAACTGTTCGGCCATTTCGTTGTTTGGTGTTCTGTTCTGTTCGGTATGTTCGGTCATCCGAACAGGCCGAGTTCGGGCCGAACTCTGAACTTCCGAATCACATTCACCCATCCCTAGACAATACCCTGATCCCGGGAAAAACCTTGTCAGTATTCTCAGCACTAATAAGTTCACTCCCAGCGACTAGATGACCCTCCACCTGCTGCACACTCACCACATTACCTCTAATGGAGGGGCTACTATTCTCCTCCATCACCCCCAATTGCGGAGTTATACTTCCCCCTGGTTTACTTCCTTGGAAAGAAAAAATTTGGTCGATTTTCTCCCCTGTTGCCCTATCAAACACAAAAGAGGAAGGGATATTCCAAGGCACCACTACTCTACTCTCATCCTGGTGAGCCTTGACCCTCCCTACCCCTGAGGACACAGATACTATATTACCATCCTCAGCAGGCTCCAACTATCTATCTGCCACCCACTGGGCAGTTGTATGAGCTGCCTTACTTACTCCCGGGTTAAGTAGGTACATTTCCCTGGGATTTTCCTCCCCATCCACTGCAATAAAACTCCCATCATCTTCTCCTGAAATAACCTGGATGGAAGGGGAGTCATACACCACCACATGGGAAGATCTTTGCTTACTCAATTCTGAGCTGGGCTCTGTGTCTGGACTAGCTGACCTCCTGTGTTCCACAGGCTGAAACGGGCTCTTGGGAACTGCTAACTTTGTATACAGAGGAGCCCCACCTCCAACAGCCTCCCCAACCTGCACTTCCCCATCAGGAGCCTGCAACCCCTCTTCCACTTCCATTGGTACTTCCTCATCAGGGAAAAGTGGGGGAGGGTTAGCTAAAGGGGAAAAAGGACCAGCAGCCACAAAGCCCACTCCATCAGGGGGGATAGCAACCATGCCCTGTTCAACCAATCCACCCATGGCAGAGAGAGAACCCCTTTTCCCCACATGGGGTCTATGGCTACCTAAAAGTGGAATAAAATTTGGGTTGTCCGGACTAAGTTGGACCACACCCTGTGTACCCAACTTAGACAAGTTAATCTCTTTATCCTTCCTCAACTGTAACCCACTGGCTCTAACAAAAATTCTAGCTAGTCTAATGCCATAATGACAAAATTTCCCCAAATGCTTCCAAACAACACTGACAAAAAGCAGTTTCCGGAAAGAGACACCATAACTGCACCTACTTGGGCCCTGAAAGATAATCCTATGACAGCAGATATCCGGGGGGGGGAATCCAAATCCAGTCAGGAAAGACAGATGTGCAGCTGTCTGTTCAGGTGTATCCCAAGCTGGCAACTGACAATTAGGCAGAGGAAAGATCATAAAAGCAATTGCTTCCCTACAAGGGGCCAGCAAACCATCCACCGACCACCCACTGGGGGTGGCGATTGGCCCTGACACTGGCAAATCCATCCTGCTGCTGGCCCCAGAGCAAGCTCCAGTAGCCCGGGCCTGATAAACCTTAGCTACCACCCCCTTACCCTGGTGGGAAAAACCCTCATTCAGTTCCTTCAATGAGTCCATATTCCAAGCAATCAATTTAAGATGATCAAATATTAACAACAAAGTCCTATAAATAAGAGAAGTCTGTTCCACCAATTGTTCCAGCAATGGCTTATTGCTCAAAATCGGCACTTCCCCTGACTGAACTGAAGTCAATGAATCGCCCGCCCTTGTTGCTCCCAAGGGCCGACATTCAGGGGTAGGCTTATTAGAAACTGATAGCATATCCCCCATCGTAGGTCCCAAACGAGTAGACAAGACAGGGGAGGGGGCATCTTCTAATTCAATAGGCAGAGGCGAAACACCAGGAGCCGGCGACCTCATCGAACCCAGAAAAAAGGTCTAAATTTTTCTCTGCTTTACCTATGGAGAGTCCATGGAGGCCTCCTTAGACGATCGTTTCCTGTGCACAACCATCCCAGAGAGGCAACCAGGAAACACTCCAAGAGAGGTGGACATTATCTGACAAAGACAGACCCCAGCAAACACTCCAAAGAAAGGCACAGCTCAGCGGCTACCAGCACCTAAGGCTGTGCACACAAGGGCGCACCCTTGTGCGCGCAGTCCTTAGGCGCGCTGCTTTGGTGCGCGCCTCTGGTGCCGCTGAGCATCACTGCTGTTTTGAAGTGTCCCGGGGAAAGGGGTGCACCCTGTGCGCATGTTCGGAGCCCGCCTCGCATCTCCCAGCTGCTGCAGACTCACAAACAATACCCCGGCACCAATCAGCCACTCCAGGTCTGGTCACCGTTCTCGAGGCTACAAAGGAGTCTCCGAGTCTCTAGGGGAATCCCTCTGGCTGCTTGTCCACCTGGGTCCACTCCTTTCTGGCTCTGGTTCTCCCAGCCTTCAGTACCCTGGAGAGCATAGAGTGGCCAGGCAGGCTTCCAGGCTTCTTCTCAGCCTCAGTCCATCAATCCAGACTCTTTCCCAGTCGGGCTTCACCGGTCAGCCACCCTTGCTGAGAGCGTCCAGGACATGTTGCCTGCTTGGCTGCCAGGCAGACTGATCTAAATATGTTCTTTATGTTTCTCAAGCTTTCTGTCTGTGAGGTCCCATTTTGAGCTTTGAATACAACTATGTGATCCCAGACAGCAACAAAATCATGTAAAGTATGATTTTTGGTTCCAGAACTCTCGATCCCAGTTTGGCAACATTTATCATAGAATATCCCAGCAAGTAATGCAATGCATAAATGAGACACAAACATGTAGAGGAGAATTTACCTTAAAAAACAACCCCTCTCTTCTTATCTGTGTCATTTGGAAGTGCAAACCATGATTAACATTATTCTCCAAGCTCTTGACCTGAGGATACAGCCCTGTGGCAGTATTGCTTGTGCAAACACTGCAGAATCAAAACCTTGTACTGAGTGTGGAATAGTACTATCTTTTCACTTAATGCAATGTGTAGAAAATTGTCCATTTGTGGCTCTTTCTCCCACCCCAAGAAATTTCTTATGCAGCCTAGTACTTAAGTAAATCTGCCTTTTCTTCCCTTATTTGTTTATCCTCTCTTTGTCAGGAAGGGCTAGAGGCTGCCATTCTTAACGTGTTTGATCTAAGAAAAGAGGGCTTTAACCAGGTTTACCGAGAATGGCGTGTCAGGCAGAATTGAGCGTTGCATGGGACCAGCCATCTGCCAGCCTTTTTAATACGCGTTGTCATTCCAAATTAAGCAAGCTACATTGGTAGCAAAAGAACATTTTTCTCTTCCCTGAGACAGATGAGGGTGTTGACTATATGCATTTTTTTTCCCTGCAAAAACATGATGACATCTTCATAGAAAATGCCAAAAGTTTGGATTTTAGCAAGAACTTGCCAGAAAGGATTGGAGGTCTTCAGCTCGCATGTGGAATTTAAGCAGTAAATGTGAAAAAACCGTTGGGGATGAGGGGCTAAAATTAGCTCTGATGCATGAATTCAAAAATCTCAGATCACCTATTAAAATTGTTCACGACAACACATTTTGCTTTTTAATCTCCCTGAACACATCACATTCTGAAATGTCTCTATGCTCCCTAGATGGAGCTAATCTCTGGCACGATGTCTAATGTGTTTGAACAGTTAAACCAGCCTAAAGCACTGGAACTTGAATGCACAAAAACTGAATCGCTATGGATACGTAGCACCTCGGCAATCCCCCGTATTTGCTTTTGTCTTATAATTTGATATTTGCAGTGTTTGCCGATCCTGCAGAAAACAAGCTTCACACAATTTGATTATTTTATTAGTGCCATCTAATTTTTTTAAAAGGGAAGGGGTAATGAAATACAAGGCAGCTTGGAATGATAAATTCAAATTCTCAGGTAATGTTGTAGATGGTGCATTTAGAAACCTCAGAAATATAATTACAGCCCATTGATTATTGTGGGATAAGCATTTCTCACCTGTGTCCCAATTCACAGAGGATGCGAGTACATTCTAGTCTCCAGCTGTAGAGATTAGTTCTTTGGGTTAGAGGTGTGTACCAGGGGCCTATGTTGTTTTTGTTTTCATTATTTAAATCTGTCATTTTCATTTTCATAAACATAAAACTGTCGTTTTTGTTTTTGCTTTCATTTTCGATTTCTATTGCTTTCAATGGAAAACACATTTTTGGCTGTAACGTTTTTGTTTTCCACTATATTTGGCTGAAACATGGAGTGATTATACCTCACATGGACGACATTATGTGCACCAATTTCCAAAAAGATTGGATAAAGGAATCCAATTTTAGAAGCAGTTGAATTATTTTATTTTGCAAAAAACTTCATATACATTCTAAGGAGTACATTCTTTGCCTCACATTTAATGTAGATGAAATTTGGCAAGTTTCTACCCCTTCCCATATTTACCATCTCTGCCAACTTTCAGAAGGCTTGGATAAAGGGTCCTGGAGGTATAAGCAATTAACCTATAAATGTATGTCTGACTGTAACATCTTTATATTCCAACCACGGGGAAGTCAGAAGCATCTGTTTAGGAAAGAGGCAATAGAGATTCTCTTATGTCCTCTGTCACGGTGCTGCAGGATGTGATTGTGATTATAGTTGGCCAGTCTGGATGTGTAAACTATGTCTCCAGATTGCTGGGATGCTATCCGCAAAGTCCCAGTTATGTCCCTTTATGCCCCCCTGAGGGCCACCTGCTATGCCCACCTCGAAGCCACTACTGATTGGTCCTGTAAAGCTGGAAGCATGCAGTAATTGGCCAGTGAATGTGTATGTCAGTCTTTTGTGTTCATCCACATCCTCCCTCTTATTTTCTCAATACCCCTGGCATGCCAGGTGCCTGCCTCTGACTGGCACTGCATGTGCTGCTATTTATCTGAATAATGGTCTTCAAGGGGACAACTTCAATTGCTTATAAAATTGTGTCCCTTTATCAACTTGTCATGTAGTTTGACAGAAATGACAAGCAAGGTATGTGCTACATTTCTGTCAAGTATATTGTAAATAGGAAGGAATATAAAAATGTTACAGCTGGAAATGTATTTTCAAGTGAATGTCTTATACAATCAGAACCCTTAATCCACTCTTTCTGAAAATTGGAAGATGTGTTCTACTTATGGAGTGACATAATATTTACAGGGTTCATCCAAATTGAATGGAAGATAAAGAAGTTGTATCCATGAATGTGTATGGAGCTTTTCTTAAAATCACAATGTTCAATTGCTTCTAAAATTGGTTCCCTTTATTTAATCATTTTGACACTTTGTGCACATAGTGATTTCTATTCTATGTACAATATCTCTAAGTTTCATCAGAATTGAATAAGGAACAAAAAAGTTGTAGCTGGAAATATATGTTTAAGTTTTTTCCCTTTATTTCAAAAACAAAATGTCATTTTCATTTCTATTTTTGTTATTATTATTTGTCATTTTCATTATTGCAATAACAATAACAAAAATGACAATTTTAATTATTGTTATTGTAATAACAAAAATGACATGCAAACCCCTATTTTGGGTGCTTTTAGATAGACAGCAGCTCCGGTTGTGCCTGCGCCAGTCTGCTTCATCCCCGGGTTGGCAGGTCCATTCAAAAGGGTCCTCCCTGATGTGTAAGTGGAACAGACTGAGCTAGATCTGGGGAAACGGAGCTGGTGGAACTCTGGAACATCCCAGGGCACCACTGACAGGCCGGGCCATTCAAACACGAGGCACCCATCCAAAGTGGAGATGCTGTTCATCTAATGGGTGGATCCACACTGCAGAACCAATCCCAGCTGGCTGTTGCTTTGGACAACATTCTAGCATTACGAGCGCTAGCGTAGAGTGTTGGGCAATCCTCTACAATAGGCGGGGGGTGTGGGTTGTGGGGGAACTGCAGTCCAGGGAAGTCACTGGGTCCATCTAAACTGGACTCAGGTGGGGCTGGAAGTGAACAGCCTCAGGGGTGCACACCCAGAGCACCTTCGAAGACAGGCAGTCTCCATGTCCATCTAAAAGTCCCATTTAAGTCCAACGGTAGTTATCAATGGGTGAAAACAGACATGCACGCAACTGTGCTTTAACATTTTGTATGTTGTTGCAGGGCTGTATTGGTGCCCTATGCAGCCCTGCAACATGCATAGGAAGTGTAAAACAGTATCAAAGTAGAAATACGGTGCATGTCTGGTTTTGCCCAGTGTAGCAGGATGAGCTGTTCCTGAAGGGATTAGTGTGATCAGCTGCCCCACCCTTGACCAGTTCACCTCCAGCTGCAGGGAATATTAACTGGTTAAAGAGAATCAGTGTGGGCATCTGGAATATAAGGAGATCTATTAACTCCATGCTGCATAAAAAGCGGATTGTTTTTCTGGAGAAAGTAAATGATGACGTGGACGAATGTCGACACACCACACATAAGTGAGATCATGTTTGCTCCAAATGACATTTGGAAAGTATTCAGATGCTCCAGTGAAATGAATGCTATTGAACTGAATCCAATTGAATGCTCCAATTGTCATTATGAAAACATGGCTTTACAGATACCACACGCCATTTTCTTCACCCGCGATGGGGGGGCAGGCTGTGTGAACAGCACTTGTGCATATGCTAAGGACGGAGTCCTTCTGCTTGCGGGAGATTACTGTAACCCATGAATTTCATGCATGTCTAAAAGCGCCAACAGAGCCAATGTAAAACTGCTATTAAAGCAAACGCAAGCCATGGAAATGAATGCCCATTAACATGAAGGAAATTCCAAAAAAATGAATAGAATTTATTTATTTTTAAAAAGAAAAATAAAATGAACATGTAATGAAATAAAAAACCATAACTAATTTTTTTTACACTGAAACTAAGCTAAAACAAAAATGAAATTGTGCCCTCCTGCACTCCCTGAGTATGCGGAAGCCGAGAGCCACCACAAGCCTGGACCCAAGCCTTAGTAGCGTGGAGCATTCTAGCTCAGGCATCTTTTGCCCCCTTCCGTGTCCATATTCCACTGTGCTAGGAATGACCAGACCATGGACAGGGCTGTTCCCGCCCCCCCACCCCTCTCTTCTTCTTGTGGTTTTCCTTTGGGAACCTGTGGTGGTTTTGAGCATTTATTATTATTATTATTATTATTAGCAAACATTTATATAGCACCAGCAATGTACCGGGCACTTTACAAAGTAATTGAATAGACACAGTCCCTGCCCTAGGGCTGACAATCTGAGAGACGGGGGGGAGACGAAGGAAGGGGAACAGAGGGAGAGACAAGGAGTGTAACGTTCACGAGGATGTGCGAGGTCCCAGGTGCACGTGCTTGGCTTGGTTACATCGAGCATGTTGTGAGCGCAGAGGAAATTGGGTGGCTGTGAGAGGGAGGGATGAGCCTGGCACTGGGGATGGGTGGATAAAAGACTTGCCGGCAGACATGCCTTGGGAGGTTAGTGTCTGGAGTTTCTGGCTGCCGTGCGTAGGAAAGGAAGTCCCAGCTCGCTGACCAAAAGTAGCTCTGCTGGGACTTGAGTCCACAACCTTTGAATGTCTTCCCCAGTCAAGGAGTCCCACACACTCTCGATTGTACCACAGAACCAGTGACTTGCAACTTTGCCGGCAGAGCTCAGTTGTGGGGAACCCTTGGCCACAAAGCATCAATTATCTGGCCTGCCAGGAATATCATACTCAAGAAGCTCTTGGAGGACTGGGACTGCTTTGCTTGACTGTCAGGATGGCAGAGTGGTCTAAGACACCAAACTCAAGATTCTATCATCATCTTTCTGGGTGTTCTGGTCTTCATGGTAAGGTGTGGGTTCCAATCCTGCTCTTGACATCAACTTCTTGCTTCCTGGCAAAGCTCCAGGTCTCTATGCTTTTCTGTCGGAGGGAGAGAATGATTCTAAGTGGAAACAGCATGCTGCCATTGGTGGTCACCCAATTTGGTGAAAAGGACTAACAGATTTCTTGGGGCAGTCTGCTTCTGAGAGCGTGGGAGGTGAGGAGAACTCAGCTGGGCTTTGAAGAGACTTTTTCTTGAATAAGGCAAAAAGCCAACAACAGGGTGCTCCAGTGGTGCAATTGGCTAGTGTGTGGTACTTATATAACAGTGCTCGGCTTGAGTGATACCAAAGTTGTGAGTTCAAGTCTCACTTTAAGCAGCCAGGAAGGGAAGAACAACTGACCGTGGGGCAACCCAATTGGTGTGAGAGGGTGAGTGTTACATGTTAGTATTTCTTTAGTTTTTCCCTAATGACTAAGATGAAATTTCTCAATTTAATTTAGTTATTAGGGAAACAGAAACCAAATTTAGTGCAAATGGAATTCTGTTTGCTAATTTGGTTACCGATATGCATCTGAGGCTGGTGGACATGCCCAAGAGGCAACAGAATGGGTGTTTTTAGACAAGAAACTCTTGAGATGAGGCAGTTAAAACCACAATTAAAATGCATGTCTTCTCACATGTGAACCACTCTCTCCCATGTTATGTGGAAACTTCCAGCTCTTAATCCGGTTTCTGGAACCCCCGATATCAAGGGTCCCATACTGCACATTCGGAAACTCGTATGCTAACGGTGCAGATTAACATCTAAACACCAAACATTTGAGAGAATGTGTTTGCTCCAAATGACATTTTGAAAGTATTGACATGCTCCAGTGAATTGAATCCAATTGAACTGAATCCAATTGAATACTCCAATTGCCATTACTAAAATGCGGCTTTATGGATACCATGTGACATCATTCACAATATCAAGAATATCCAACAAGGAATCCCCATAGCTATGATTAAGCATGTTTTTAAGGATGGATTTTATTTCTTCAATACCTTTCCTTTTGGGTGACTGATGTTTTGTTTTGTTGTAATCCTTCTGGTGATTATATTTCTAAAGATATGTTTCCAAACAGGCTTTGTGGTAGAAGAGATTTGCTCCAAAAATATGAGATTCTTTGTCCATATCAGAGATTTGTTCATACACTAAATCTTTCAACTGCATTGCTCCTGTCAAGGATCTCTGTGCTCTGTCACTCACACATATGCGGAACTTCCTTCTGACACCATTGTGCCAGTTTTGACCGCGCACAACGTATCGCAGTTGATCTGATTTGCATTCTCTAGTAGGAGGTGACCATGCCACAGAACTGGGCCTCGTTCTTACCATGCTGCTGCTTGTGCCATCATCATCACTTTCCATAGGCTGGCTGTCAACTTGAACACATGCTGCCTTTGCTAGTTTCTCCAAAGTCTTTTTCATGGCGTATGTTGTGTAACATTTTTTTATGGTGTGGTAGACAAACTTCAAACTATCTACCAATTTAACCTCCTTGGCGAAAAAATCCTCCTGAATTCTTTTCATACCATTTTCAGACGATGTTGTTTTTAAAGCAAGCATATAACACAGAGGGAGAGACTGGGGGTAATGTCCTCACTGCAGCTTTAACAAACAGCTGGTTTCTCCAACCCAAATGAACGCCACTCAGTTGCTATGTTGTAGCCATGCTCTGCATCTGAAATGGGGGAACAAATCCCATCAATAACTCATAACTGCATTACCTTCTTATTTATTTATTAATGTATTTATTGATATATTTATTTATTTATTTATTTAAAAAGCATATTACCCCATCCCTCCTACCAAAGGCAGCCCAGGGCGGCTTACAATATAAAATATGAAATATATAGTATATAAAATATGTAATAAAACAACAAAAAGGGGCAAAAACAGAAGGGGGAAAATGCAGCCTCCACACAGTAGGGAGAGGAATGTCAGTTAAACACAATTAAAAACCCGTCCCATACCCGCACCAAAAATAACAACCCCTCCACCCATCTCCCTTGCTGTTGCGGGGGGGCTCTGGAGCTCCGCTCGTTGTGCTGCCACCGCCGCCACTGCCGCCGCTGCCGCCGCTGAATCCTGTTGCTGGGGCCGCCGCCGCCGCTTCTCGTCCCCGCCAGACACCTGCGGGGACAAAAACAGACAGAGTAAGGTTGGGGGCTAGGGGGGGGAACGCA
>QEPC01012160.1:433134-447124 GCA_003113815.1 Sphenodon punctatus | reverse complement strand
GATTTTAATCCCCCGCCTGTTTATTTATTTACTACTGTCTTTTAGCCCTGTTTTATTGAATATTTTATATTTATATTTTAACTGTTTTTAATTGTTTTTTATCATTGCTGTTAGCCGCCCCGAGCTGCATTGCAGGAGGGGGCGGGATACAAATCTATAAAATAAAATAAATAAATAAATAAATAAATAAATAAAATAAAAGCCTGGTGGAATAGCCAGGTCTTGCATTGATATCTGAAGGAAGGAAGGTCCTGGGTTACCTGTGACTCTGATGGGAGGGAGTTCCAGAGACTTGGGGCAGCCACTGAGAATGCCCTGCAGGATACCTGGGGGGGGCTTGAGAAGGGCGCTCCTGGCTGACTGCAGGGGCCAATCAAGGACATGGAAAGTGAAGAGATCCCACGGATAGAGACACATTGAAGGATCGATCAGAGAAGTAGGAAGAGAACCAGTTGAAGACTGAGCCACAGAAACCAAGGGAGCAGAGAGCGTCAAGTAAGAGATAGTGGTCAACAGTGTCAAAAGCAGCAGAGAAATCGAGGACGATAAGGATGGAGTAGAGGTGACTGGATTTCGCTAAGAGAAGGTTGTTAGTTATTTTAGCAAGAGCAGTCTCAGTAGAGTGGAGGGTGCGGAAGCCAGATTGGAGAGGGTCAAGGGAGGAGTTGGCAGAGAAGAAGTCAAGGCAACGGGTGTATACAGCACGTTTCAGGAGCTTAGAGACAAAATGGAGAAGAGCGTTGGGATGGTAATTAGAGGGATCAGAAGGCTCAAGGGGAAGCTTCTTGAGGATAGGAGAAACAGTGGCATGTTTGAAGGTAGAGGGAAAGGAGCCAGTAGAGAGGCAGAGATTGACTATGTGCAGGAGGGACGGGGAGATAGTGGGTTCGATAGAGGTCAGGAGGCGAGTAGGGGTTGGGATCAAGGGGGCAAGTGGAAGGGTTGGAAGTGGAGAGCAGGGAGGTGATTGCCTCAAGGGAGGCTAGGGGGAAGGAGCACAGGAGGGAGGGAGGACAAGGTGGGAAGCAAAGAGGGAATGGAGAGAAGTGGGAAACAATATCAAAGTGGAGTTTATCTTGTTAGTGAAAAATGAGACGAGATTCTGAGCAGTGGGGAAAGAGGGGGTTTGAGAAGGGACAGGGGGGTTTGAGAAGGGAATTGAAGGTTGAGAAGAGGTGATGGGGGTCACGAGAACAGGATTCAATGCGGGTGGCAAAGTAGTGCTGTTTAGTGAGGGAGATGGCAGAGCTGAAGGAAGAGAGAGAGAACTTAAAGTGAAGAAATTCAGCATTGACTGTGAGATTTCCTTCCACCAGAAGTGCTCAGCAATATGATTGCAGGAACAGAGGTGGCAGATGGAGGGTGTGAGCCAGGGTCAGAAGTTGAAGGAGCAGGTAGGGCAGGAGGAGAGGGGAGCGAGGGAGTCTAGGGTAGAGGACAGAAAAGCATTGAAGGCTGAGACAGCAGAGTCAGGCGAGGAGGCAGAAGAGACTGATGAAAGACGCGGAGAAAGAGAGGAAGCAAAGTTCAAGGGATTAATAGATTGAAAGTCATGGAAGGAGAGGGGGGATGGGCAAAAGGGGTGAAGGGAGTGGGAGATTTGGAATGTGGCAAAATGATGGTCAGAGATTAGATAGATATACCCTATAGTTTTTTCCTTTCCCTGTCTGTCTCCCCCAGTCCATATTATAAATATATTAGATTCGATATTATATAGATATTAGTAGATACTAGGTTTTTTATTATACATATTAGCATTATAGGGTAGGAATAGGGTAGAAGATAGATACTTAGAACACATAGCAGATTGGATTTTATTGATATAGATACTTAGGAATATATTGCATATTGTATAGGTTAGTAGGTGTAGGTTTAGGTTAGACACACATATTAGGAATTTTTTATATTGTTGTGCGCTTATTGTTACTATTGCATTATAATGAGAAAGGGAGGAAGGAGTACAACTTCGGAGAAGTTTTTGGCAGGTGTCTGCTGGCATTGGTGGCAGCCCACAATGGAAATGATACCCCCAAAAATATCTTTGTTATCGATTGAAATCGATACCAATAACGACACAGATAACAAAACACAAAATTTCATTAATAACGAGAATGAAAGACAGTTTTTAATAATGAAAAACAAAAATGAAAAATAACATGGGTTTTTGGTGCACACCCCTACAAACCAGGGACAGGGTTGTTTTTCAGGATTGTTCACTGCCATAAATAACACAGGCAGAATCCCTACGGCTTGGTCTAAGGCACTAGTCATCCCAATATTTAAGAAGGGTCTTCGATCTAGCCCTGCCAACTATAGACCCATAAGCTTGCTCTCAGTGGTGGGAAAGATCTACGTAAAGCTTCTGTTGGGCAGGCTTTTGGGGTGGATGAGAGAGAATAGTATCTTAGCTAGAGAGCAGGCCAGCTTTCAGAAGGGTCGTTCGACTATAGATCAGTGTTATGTTCTCTTCCATCTAATGACTAAATATAGAGCCCTTAATGGATCTTTTTATGTGGCCTTCTTGAATTTGAAGGCTGCATTTGATTCAGTCGACAGAAACATCCTGTGGAGCATACTACGGGATTCCTCTATCGATAAAAGGCTGGCTAGCCTCATCTTCTCCCTTCATTTTGATTCTTCCCTCTCAGTGAGGGTCGATCCGGTAGGGCACATCACTCCGCCTATAAATGTACTTAAGGGGGTCAGACAGGGCTGTGTTCTTGCCCCCCTCCTATTCAATCTTTATATCAATGAGGTCTTCCCTCTGATGGCAGACCCCAAGTTCTTCCCCCCCAGGCTCTCCTCCAGGGCGGTAGGTTGTCTTGCGTATGTGGATGATGTGGCCCTGCTCTCCCAGACTAGGGTAGGGCTCATCAGGCAGCTGAACGCCTTTACCACTTTTTGCTCTGCTCGCAAATTAGCAATTAATTACAATAAATCCAAGGTTATGGTTGTCTCCAAAAAACAGCTAATCCATCCTTGGTCCATAGAAGGGCACCCTATTGAACAGGTCCCTTCCTTTCGCTACTTGGGCCTTTTGTTTCACAAATCTGGCAGGTGGGGGGAACATGTCACCAGAGCTTTAATGGCTACTAAGGGCCCCTCCCACGCCATCCAAGCCTTATTTACGCACCAGGGACAAAGAGCTATAGAGTTGGCAGTTCAGGTTTTTAATGCCAAGGTTAAAACGCAGCTATTGTATGGGGCAGAACTTTGGGCACCTGATTTGGCTCATAAGGCCAACTCGATTCAATCGAAATTTCTGCTGAAACTGATGGTAGACCCAAAAAGTGTCCCGTCTGTGGCTGTCAGGACTGAGATGGGCCAAAAATCTTGGTGCCTATCTGCCATGCAGTTGACCGCCAAATTTTGGTGCAAATTGATGTTAAATCACTGCTCCCAGCTTCTCAAAGAGGTCGAGGAAGACTCTTTTGTCAATCCCTGGGCTGCCGGTATGGATCTTCTTATGCCCCAAGTGGGTCTGTCTAAGAGTTACCTCCTACATAAGCTTCCTGATACTGTGACCAAGGAGGTATTACTCAGAATGAGGGACATTGAGCGGCAAAATGATTTGAGCAGGATTGCTGCTTCTCCCCATTTGGTGATGTATTCTGCATGGATTCCTAATCCAGGGCAGATGGCTAAATATCTGGCAGCCCCAATTTCCATTAGAGCTAAGCACCTATTTTTCCCGAGCCCGTACAAATGCATTTCCATCGCAGGTTTTAGAGGGGCGCTTCCAGGGCACTCCCTTTGCGGAGCGTTTGTGCCCCTTCGACAATCTTACAGCTGAGTCGAGTGGACATATCATTTTATATTACCATCTGTATGACTCGCTCAGAACAGAACTTTTGGAACCCCTACTCAAATCAGTCCCAGGGAGATCCAAGTTAACCCTGTTGGGTTTACTACTAGGAAGTGCCGATGGGCAGGTGATCACTCAGACTGCCTCTTTTTTTGTTGCAAGTCTCTCATAGACGGAAGGATTTTCTTGAGTTCAGGCATGGTGAATTTTAGAAGTACCCACTAGTACCAGTCCGCTTTGGATTATCGTATGTGCTGGGGTTTGTAGTTTTACTTCCCCTCCCCTGGTTAGGGGGGAGATATGAGTAAGCCCCTTCTTGATGATTTTGGGCCTAGGGTTTGTCATTCCTTGATTTTTAGTTTTGTATATTATGACTTGTACTGCCATATAGTATCATTTGTATGTTTATGAATGTTTTGTCATTGGCTCTTTGGAGTCTGTTATGTTTTATTTTATGCCATGGTCAATGACCGCGCAACAAATAAATATCTAAAGGATGAAGGGTTGTTTTTCTTTTTGGGTGGGTGTGTGGTGGTTTTGAGCATGTTGTGAGAGCAGAGGAAATTGGGTGGCTATGGGAGGGAGGGGTGAGCCTGGCACTGGGATGGATGATGAAAAGACTTCCCTGTAGACATGCTCAGGGAGGTGAGTGTCCAGGGCTGCTGACTGTCATGGGTAGGAGACGAACTCTTGGTCCCCTGGCCAAAAACAGCTCTGGTGGGCCTTGAACCCACAACCTTTGGATGCTTTCCCCAAGCTAGGAGTCTAACACATGCTCCATTGCACCATAGGACCAGTGACACATAACCTTGCTGAAAGAGCTTACTTGTGGGGACCACTTGGCCAGAAAGCAGCAATTATCTGTCCTGTGAGAAATATCATAGTCAAGCAGCTCTTGGAGCTATTAGAACACTGTCCTTTGCTGTCATGATGGCCAAGTGGTGTGAGGTGTTAGACTCCAGGTTGTACTTTTGCCATGCTGCACTTTCTGTTCTCCATGGGGAGATGTGGGTTTAAATCCCACTCCTGACACCAGCTTCTTGCTTCCCGAAAAAGTACCTGGCAAAGCTCCAGCACTCTATGCTTTTCTGTCGCAGAGAAAGAATGAGAACGAGAAAGAGAAAATATTCCATGTGAAAACACCGTGCTGACAGTGCTGACCATTCAATTTGGTAAAAAGGACTGTCCGATTTCTCTGGGGAACGCTGTTGGAATGTGCTGCTGTGTTTGCAGGAGGCGAGGAGAACTCAACTAGTCATTCAAGAAACTCCTTTGCTGGAGGTTCTCAAAAAGAGTCTTGACAGCCATCTGTTGGGGATGTTGTAGCTTTAGTCAACCTGCATCCAAGGCTGTTTTCACATGGACATCCCCACCCCTTGCACATGTGGGTGGGTGGGTGGGGCATGTGAATGCTGTGGGAGGCGAGGGAGCGATTGGAGGGTGCCCGTGGGAACACTGCCAGTGGTGTGGGGGGGGTGTGTGCGCTCCTGCACTCCACCCACGTCCACCCATCACCTACGCACAGAGCAATGGGCACCAATACTCGATACTCCGTGCATGGAGATGGGTGAGGGTCTGTGGGAACACACGCCCATGCACTGCCCAACCACCACACTACCCACCCATCCCCACATGCACTTGCGCCCGTTAGAAAAGGGTCCAAGCAGGGCAGGGTTGTGGAACCATTTCTGTCCTGGGTGCTACTTTCAAAATTAGTACAGGCTCCAAGGGCCACATATATATTGGAGTTTGGTGTGCTTAAAGGAGGGCCCAGGATCTTGGGCCATGGAACTGTTCCTTTTCCTTGTGTGAATGCCCTCATCTCTACTCCCTTCTCCTGAGCTCATTCTTTCAGTGTTTGTGGAGTAGATCCAGGGGCTACAACCAGGACCTAGAAGGGGGCCGCATAACAACTTGCCATGGGCTGTGTTTTGATGCCCAGGTCTGGGGTTCCTCACCCCTGAAGTAGGTGGTTGGACCAGATGAGCTTCAACATTCCTTCTATGATTCTGTGGCGGTGGAGAAGAAGTCTTCATCATCTTTTTGTGGTATTGTTTTAGATACTTAAAAACTCTGATCATGTCCCTCAGTAAGTATTTTTTTCCCTAGAATGAACATACCAAATTCTTTCAGCTTTTCCTCACATGGCTTTGAATTTTATTTGCGCTCTTGTGCATTTTCTACAATTTGTCCATAAGCTTCTTTACAAATTGGAGAAAATTCTGAGGGTACGGAGAGCAACTAAGATGATACTGGGACTTTGGTTCTAGTTACAATGGCTGGTTCACCTGCTCTGGTCTGGATGTTGGGGAAAAGGCATCCCAATTTGGATCTCATGTAATGGATGCTGTTCTTTTCAGATGGGAGTGAGGTGGCATCCAACATTGACTTCAGAAGAAGACATCCAGCTATNAGGAAGACTCTTTTGTCAATCCCTGGGCTGCCGGTATGGATCTTCTTATGCCCCAAGTGGGTCTGTCTAAGAGTTACCTCCTACATAAGCTTCCTGATACTGTGACCAAGGAGGTATTACTCAGAATGAGGGACATTGAGCGGCAAAATGATTTGAGCAGGATTGCTGCTTCTCCCCATTTGGTGATGTATTCTGCATGGATTCCTAATCCAGGGCAGATGGCTAAATATCTGGCAGCCCCAATTTCCATTAGAGCTAAGCACCTATTTTTCCCGAGCCCGTACAAATGCATTTCCATCGCAGGTTTTAGAGGGGCGCTTCCAGGGCACTCCCTTTGCGGAGCGTTTGTGCCCCTTCGACAATCTTACAGCTGAGTCGAGTGGACATATCATTTTATATTACCATCTGTATGACTCGCTCAGAACAGAACTTTTGGAACCCCTACTCAAATCAGTCCCAGGGAGATCCAAGTTAACCCTGTTGGGTTTACTACTAGGAAGTGCCGATGGGCAGGTGATCACTGAGACTGCCTCTTTTTTTGTTGCAAGTCTCTCATAGACGGTAGGATTTTCTTGAGTTCAGGCATGGTGAATTTTAGAAGTACCCACTAGTACCAGTCCGCTTTGGATTATCGTATGTGCTGGGGTTTGTAGTTTCACTTCCCCTCCCCTGGTTAGGGGGGAGATATGAGTAAGCCCCTTCTTGATGATTTTGGGCCTAGGGTTTGTCATTCCTTGATTTTTAGTTTTGTATATTATGACTTGTACTGCCATATAGTATCATTTGTATGTTTATGAATGTTTTGTCATTGGCTCTTTGGAGTCTGTTATGTTTTATTTTATGCCATGGTCAATGACCGCGCAACAAATAAATATCTAAAGGATGAAGGGTTGTTTTTCTTTTTGGGTGGGTGTGTGGTGGTTTTGAGCATGTTGTGAGAGCAGAGGAAATTGGGTGGCTATGGGAGGGAGGGGTGAGCCTGGCACTGGGATGGATGATGAAAAGACTTCCCTGTAGACATGCTCAGGGAGGTGAGTGTCCAGGGCTGCTGACTGTCATGGGTAGGAGACGAACTCTTGGTCCCCTGGCCAAAAACAGCTCTGGTGGGCCTTGAACCCACAACCTTTGGATGCTTTCCCCAAGCTAGGAGTCTAACACATGCTCCATTGCACCATAGGACCAGTGACACATAACCTTGCTGAAAGAGCTTACTTGTGGGGACCACTTGGCCAGAAAGCAGCAATTATCTGTCCTGTGAGAAATATCATAGTCAAGCAGCTCTTGGAGCTATTAGAACACTGTCCTTTGCTGTCATGATGGCCAAGTGGTGTGAGGTGTTAGACTCCAGGTTGTACTTTTGCCATGCTGCACTTTCTGTTCTCCATGGGGAGATGTGGGTTTAAATCCCACTCCTGACACCAGCTTCTTGCTTCCTGAAAAAGTACCTGGCAAAGCTCCAGCACTCTATGCTTTTCTGTCGCAGAGAAAGAATGAGAACGAGAAAGAGAAAATATTCCATGTGAAAACACCGTGCTGACAGTGCTGACCATTCAATTTGGTCAAAAGGACTGTCCGATTTCTCTGGGGAACGCTGTTGGAATGTGCTGCTGTGTTTGCAGGAGGCGAGGAGAACTCAACTAGTCATTCAAGAAACTCCTTTGCTGGAGGTTCTCAAAAAGAGTCTTGACAGCCATCTGTTGGGGATGTTGTAGCTTTAGTCAACCTGCATCCAAGGCTGTTTTCACATGGACATCCCCACCCCTTGCACATGTGGGTGGGTGGGTGGGGCATGTGAATGCTGTGGGAGGCGAGGGAGCGATTGGAGGGTGCCCGTGGGAACACTGCCAGTGGTGTGGGGGGGGTGTGTGCGCTCCTGCACTCCACCCACGTCCACCCATCACCTACGCACAGAGCAATGGGCACCAATACTCGATACTCCGTGCATGGAGATGGGTGAGGGTCTGTGGGAACACACGCCCATGCACTGCCCAACCACCACACTACCCACCCATCCCCACATGCACTTGCGCCCGTTAGAAAAGGGTCCAAGCAGGGCAGGGTTGTGGAACCATTTCTGTCCTGGGTGCTACTTTCAAAATTAGTACAGGCTCCAAGGGCCACATATATATTGGAGTTTGGTGTGCTTAAAGGAGGGCCCAGGATCTTGGGCCATGGAACTGTTCCTTTTCCTTGTGTGAATGCCCTCATCTCTACTCCCTTCTCCTGAGCTCATTCTTTCAGTGTTTGTGGAGTAGATCCAGGGGCTACAACCAGGACCTAGAAGGGGGCCGCATAACAACTTGCCATGGGCTGTGTTTTGATGCCCAGGTCTGGGGTTCCTCACCCCTGAAGTAGGTGGTTGGACCAGATGAGCTTCAACATTCCTTCTATGATTCTGTGGCGGTGGAGAAGAAGTCTTCATCATCTTTTTGTGGTATTGTTTTAGATACTTAAAAACTCTGATCATGTCCCTCAGTAAGTATTTTTTTCCCTAGAATGAACATACCAAATTCTTTCAGCTTTTCCTCACATGGCTTTGAATTTTATTTGCGCTCTTGTGCATTTTCTACAATTTGTCCATAAGCTTCTTTACAAATTGGAGAAAATTCTGAGGGTACGGAGAGCAACTAAGATGATACTGGGACTTTGGTTCTAGTTACAATGGCTGGTTCACCTGCTCTGGTCTGGATGTTGGGGAAAAGGCATCCCAATTTGGATCTCATGTAATGGATGCTGTTCTTTTCAGATGGGAGTGAGGTGGCATCCAACATTGACTTCAGAAGAAGACATCCAGCTATATTCTGGCATCCAACATTGACTTCAGAAGAAGACATCCAGCTATTAGGGATGGGTGAACAGATCGTGGTTAGAGTTCGGCCATTCGGTTCGGCTGCATTCGTTTCGTCCATTCGGTTCGCCCGTTCGGTTTGGTTCGTCGGTTCGAATGTTCGGCCGTTCGGTGGTTCAGATCGAACGTTGAGTTCAGATTCGGGATTTGGTTCGGTCGGTATAGGTTCGGTATTTAGTTCGGTGCAATCGGGAACTGAAAATGACATTTAGTTTTTGAAATAAAAGGAAAAAACTAAAAAACATATTTATGGCCATAACATTTTTGTTTCTTATTACTTTTTGATGATATTTAGGGAGATTGTACCCCCCCATGGAGCGCACCAAGTAGACCAATATTCGGAACAATTAGATAAAGGAAACTGATTTCAGAAGCAATTGAATATTGTGATTTTAAGAAAAGCTCCATACACATTCATGACTACAACTTCTTTATCTTGCATCCAATGTTCATGAAACTTGTGCATATTACATCCCTCTATATGCTTAATATTTCTGCCAATTTTAGGAAAGAGTGGATAAAGGGTCCCAAGGGTATAAGACATTAACCTGAAAATACATTTCCAGCTGTTACATTTTGATATTCCATTCTGTTTACAGGATATTTGACAGGAATGTATCAAATACCGTTCCTGCTATTTCAGCAAATGTACAGGAGATTTTGATAAAGGGAACCACTTCTGTTGGCCAATTTGCATCACAAACCGATCTTATACCACAGTGACATAAGAGAATCCCAGGCATAGGCCCCTTCTCTACATTTGTTGTACAGGCATATAAAATTGAGACCCTTTATAATATCTCTCTGATATTTGGCAGAGATGATCATGAAAGTGAAATATATAGTCCTGCCAAATTTCATGTACACTGGTTGGACTACAAAGATGTTATAATCAGACATACATTTATTTGTTAATTGCTTATACCACCAAGACCTTTTGTCCAATCCTTCTGAAATTTGGCAAAGATAGTTACTATGGGAAGGGGTATAAACTTAACATGTTTCACCTACATTAGATGTGAGGCAAAGAAGTTACAGCTAAGAATGTATATGTAGAATATTGCAAAATACAATAATGCAACTGCTTCTAAAATCGGATTCCTTTATCCAATTGTTTTGATATTTGGTGCACATAATGAGTTCTATTGAAGGTAGAGGCACCCCAAATTTCAGCCACATAGCTTAAAAAACAAAAAAGTTACAGCCGATAATGTGTTTTCCATTGAAACCAATGGAAATTCAATTCCGAACTCACCGAACGCATCCGAACCGAACGTTCGAATTCGAGTTCGGTTCGACCGTTCGGTTCGGTTGACCGAACTATTCGAGTTCGGTCCGAACTCCGAACTTCCGAACCGCGTTCACCCATCCCTACCAGCTATATTCCTGCCATGAATGCTGATCAGCTAAGTGCTCTCTCTTGTAAGTTCCATTATTGGCCCAGGTCTGTACAACACAGGCATACAGAAAGGTGTTCTCAGTCGCTGGTTCAGGGCTCTGGAACTCCCATCCCTTGGAGGTTCACCAAAGCCCTAATCTGAGCTTCCGGAGGCAGTGTAAGACCTTTTTATTTGGCCAGGTTTTCAACAGACAGGGTTAGGATTTAAAGTAAAAAATATAGGCAAAGTATAGCAAATATTCCCTCCCTTTGATCTTCAAATCTCTCAATAAAACCTACCTCTCTCATCAGGCTAACGGGCTGCAGAGGCTTCGCAGGATGCCTAAGGGTACTGTCCATTAGGCAGCCATGTGGCAGTTATTGGGGTGTGGGGCTGGATGTTTCATGGCAGCAACTCCCGACATCTGGAAGGTCTAGGGCTGAAGCAAACTTTTTTCCATGGTTCATTCCGTTTGCTTTTTTGACCACCACTGCACACCAAGCTGATGATTTCAATGTATTGTCCACAATGACTACAAGGTCCTTTTCCTGGGTGGTAACTCCTAATTTAGAACCCAACATTGTGTATGTATATTTGGATTATTTTTCCCTATGTGCATCAGGTGGCACTTGTCCACATTCAATTCATCTGCCATTTGGATGCCCAGCGATCCAGTCTCACAAGATCCTCTTTCAGTTCTTCACGATCCCTTCGGGTTTTAACTATCTTGACTAACTTTGTGTCATGTACAAATTTTATCACCTCACTCTTTACTCCCTTTTCCAGATCATTAAATGAAACTCCGGTCCCAGTACAGATCTCTGAGGCACTTCACTATTTACCTCTCTACATTGTGAAAACTGACCATTTAGTCCTACTCTTTTCTTCCCATCTTTTAGCTAGGTACCAGTACACAAGAGACAGCCTCCTATCCCATTCCTTTTTAATTTCCTCAAGAGTCTCTAATGAGTAGGGCTGAATTGAGTAGTTAAGTAACTACTCTTGAGTATTTTCCCGAGTTCTGAGAACAATCCTGAGTGCTTGGGCCAGTCAAGGACCCTCATTGAATAGTTGGGAGTACTTTCCAAGGACGAGGGCCAAGGAGGGGGCCAAAGGGATCCTGGGGGGAGGGAATGGGCCAGGGAAGAAGGTGTGGGGGCTTAACAGGGACCAAGGGGGTACAGTACTCACCCTCTAGAGGTGCTCCAGTAATGCGTGGCTTCCTCTGGCCCGGGTAAGCTTGGGGGGGGAAGCTGGGCATGCTCAGAAGGGACAAATGCCCCCTTCTGAGCATGCTCAGACTTTTCCAAGATGGCGCTGGCATCAGCACGCTGTGGGTACCATCTTGGAGAGGTCTGGGCATTGCCATTCAGTCCTTCTGAGCATGCCAAGCTTTTTTTCCCCAAACTTACCTTGTCTGGACGAAACCACATGTCACTGGAGCCCTTCCAGAGGGTGAGTTCAAAGTTTCGCAGGCCATTCCTTGATTTTATGAGTTCCAAAGTTTCACGGGCCATTCCTTGAAACTTCAGAACTTGAAAAACCAAGTTGAGTACCATGACACCCGGGGTTTTCTGGGGGAAACTGAGGGCTGAGTTTCAGCACTACTCATGAGGGACCTTATCAAAATGCTTTCTCAACATCCAGATAAACTATAATGACCAGCTCACCCCTATCCGCGTGCTTATTTACACCCTGAAAAAGTTCTAATAGATTAGTAAGGCATGACTTCTCTTTGCTAAATCCATGTTGACTCTTCCCCATTAAGAACAACAACAACAAAAATATCAGTCAGGACCATGGCCATGACCCCCCTCCATAAATGGGGTGAACCCCCTTTGGGCCCCGTGGCAGGAAGCACCCTGTAGGGTTGAGGCTCCTTAAGAGTGCCAGGGTGCCAGCAGACATTGGATTGGTGGGTGGGCACCAGGCAATCAGCTGGACAACGTTTTGGTGAGCCCCACCCTGAACCAGGAGGAATAACCCAGTTAAAGACAGTTAGGAGTGTGGCAGGGTACTGGCCCTTTAAGAACTGGCGGCCTGCAGGGATAGCCATGCCCCCTTGGACTGTATAAAGAGAGAAAAGAGTGAGGAGGCTTCAGTCTAGGTCTGACAGCATACTAGGGATGTGCGAACATGGTTTGGATGTTCGGAGTTTGGACCGAACTTGGTCTGTTTGGACGTTCGAACCGAACCGAACTAGAAAATGGCTGAACAGTTTGATCAAGTTCAGGTGAGTTAAGATGAGTTAGGGGGTGGGAAAAACATGACTTTGGGTGGAAAAAACTTGACTGGAAGGGGGAGGCAGCTGAGGAGCAGACTTCCTGGCACCAATGGTGGAGACCAGGGGTTGTTTCAGGGCCAAATGATACCGATACAAAAAAAAATCTTCAAATTCAGTATTGGTAGCACTATTTTCAAATGTTTGGCCAACTTTGGCTGAACTGAACTCCACCGAACTGAACAACTGACCCCGAACTCAGGTTTTGAACCGAACGTCCGAACATCCGAACCCCATTCTGTTAGCACATCCCTACAGCAGACCTGAGAGGGGTTCTTTGCCTCTCCAGGGTCCTGAAACCAGACTAGGCTGTGGAGACAAGCCTGTGCTGCCAGGGACAAGTCTCTACCCTCTCCAAGGTACTGAAGGCAGCTATGTTAGTGAGTGCTCTGCACTGTGTGAAGAGACCCAGGGCCTGGGATCAGGTTGATACTTGCTTGTAACTTTGAAAAGCCCTGCCTCGGGCTAACGGGGTCAGGAGCCAGAGGAACTGTTTTGCAAGCTCAAGGAGATTGCCTAACAAACTCCCTGAGAGGCTCTTGGGAGCCAGAGGACTGGGGTCTGGCTGGACTGAGGGATAGATAAGGCTGGGGTTGTTGGAGGAGTTGTAGTCCCGGTGTTAGTGAAGATACTGCTATTGTGTTGAGACTTATATGGTTTGCCATGGGACTTGCATGAGCTACTCACCTGCCGCTTGTCTCCATCCCTGCCGTGCTGTGCTGCTGACACCTGCCGCCGGTGAGGAGGGGGTCCCTGTACACCCGCTGCTCCACTTCACCTCACTCCGCTGGACCTGTGGGGGAGAGAAAAAAGACTACTGTGAGTGCCAGAGGGGTGAGGGGGAGCACAGAAGCTGGTAGCGAGGGCCGGCTTGTCCCCTCCCCCACCCAGAAGCAGCCAGGGCTTTAAAGACCAGTGGATGGTGGCTCCCGCCGCAGGCCGTGAGCTGAAGGGCCACGGCCAAAGGGGTGCTGCACTTTGGGGAATGGCACTTTGGGGCACTTTGGGGCCACAGAGGCAGTAGGGGATATTGTGGTGGGGCTTTTTGTTCAGGACTAGGGAGGAAGGGTGGGGGTGTAGGAGGGGTGGTTAGAGGTAGGGGGAAGGGTATCCCAGTGGCTGCCCCTGGTGGCAGCAGGGGGAGCATTGGGAGGGTTATTGGGGGGAGGGGGGAGTTCGGCCCCTGTGAGAGAGGGGAGTTGAGCAGTGAGGAGGGGGATATGGTCCCTACCGGCCCCTGGTGGCAGCAGGATGGCCGGGGGGC
>QEPC01012160.1:404537-421123 GCA_003113815.1 Sphenodon punctatus | reverse complement strand
GGTTCGGTTCGGTTCAGCCGAGTTTGGTTTGGCCAAACTTGGCTGAACATTCAAAAATAGCGAAACCAAAACCGAGCCAAAACCAAAACCTAATTTTCGGCTCTGGAAAGACGTTTTTCCTGCCTCTGAACTCGTCCAAACATGACCGAACTGTTCGGTCATTCGAGAATTCGGTTTGGACGTTCGGTTCGGACATCCGAACAGACCGAGTTCGGTCCAAACTCCGAACATCCGAACCACATTCGCCCATCCCTAACCCCAATAAGCTATGTAAATGCAGCTGCAGCTTCTCTGCTTTGTAACTATCTCCTTTCCCTCCCAATATGCCTGACCCCTTGTCACCCATCTCCTTCTCCATTCTAAATTGTAAGCCCTTGGGGCAGGGACCTGTCTGTTCAACCCTAGGCACATTGCTAGTGCTCTATTAATAGAGATACGGCTCTTCAGGGATACTTTGGGGATGGTGCTGGCGAGGGTAGTCAATGCGTCCCTTCGGCAGGGGAGATTGTCACCCAGTCTCAAGGAGGCGGTGGTGCACCCCCTGCTGAAGAAGCCATCTTTGGATGTGGGCGCACTTGCCAGCTACTGACCCATCTCTAATCTTCCCTTTTTGGGGAAGATTTTTGAATGTGCGGTGGCGATACAGCTCCAGGTGCATCTGCATAGCATTGGTTTCCTTGATCCTTTTCAGTCTGGGTTCCGCCCGGCTATGGTACTGAGACAGCACTGGTGGCCTTGGTGGACGACCTCCACCAAGAAATGGATGCAGGATATTCAACATTTCTGATCCTGCTAGATCTCTCGGCCGCTTTTGACACAGTGGGCCACGGGCTGCTGGTGAGATGGCTGCGAGACCTGGCGGGTCTGGATGGGACTGTCCTAGGATGGTTTCGCTCATTCCTCTCAGGGAGAAGCCTTCATCACCTCGAGGCTAGACTACTGCAATGCGCTCTATGTGGGGCTTCCCTTGACACTGGTTCGGAGGCTGCAGCAAGTGCAGAAGGTGACGGCCCGTCTCCTTACAGGAACGGGTCGGCGGGAGCACATAATGCCTGTGCTCTGTACTCTGCACTGGCTGCCTATAGCATACTGAGCCAGATTCAAGGTGTTAGTGTTGACTTATAAAGCCCTGCATGGTCATACCTCAGGGACTACCTCACCCTCCACGCCTCAGAATGATCCCTTCGGTCCACCAGGGGCACCTTTCTGGAGGTCCCCCGAGTAAAACGGGGGCCACAATGAAGAGGGAATTCTCGGTGGCCGGGCTACGACTTTGGAACTCCCTCCCGGAGGAAGCCCACCTGGCTCCAGGTCTGCTGGCTTTTCACCAAGCCTGCAAGACCTGGCTGTTCGCCCAGGCCTTCAGAGAGGAGGGTGGGAGGGTGGTGTAGTTGGGGGTAAATCTGGGGTTTTAAAGATATTTTTAAAATGCTGTTGTGGTTTTAATATTTTTATTGAATTTTATTTTTATAGATTTTTTGCTCTTGTAAGCCGTCCCAAGGTGCCGTAGGCATGTGGGGGGCAGCTTATAAAGAAAGAAAGAAAGAAATATTTATAGCCAACATCCTCCCCACAGGGCGAATGATTCAAAGACGTGCACCTTTCCATGCGCCCGCCTTCAGGACTGAATTTTGTGTTTTTAATAAATCGGGTTTGGCTGCACCAAACGATTTCAAGTTAGAGTAGCACTCGGTGGCGATGTCATAAAGCCTGGGGGCTCTAGTCATGTGAGGGAGAGATATGGATCCCTCCCCATGCAGTGAATGAGTAACAGGAACGTGACTTTCAAACGAACTGCTCATGCACCAACTGGCAGAACAGATTTTTTCATGTTTGATAACTTGGTTATCATGACACCGAGCACTATCGTGTTACACTAGCACTCAGCAGCCACCTCATACTCCACACCTCTGAATTCTGAGGTCTTAAGTCATCCAGGGGGTGGGGGAGAAATATGGGCTGCTCCAAATCCTCCCCAATGGAGTGAATGATTAAAAGATGCGCACCTTTTCATACCACCGCACATGCGTCCGCCTGCAGGACTAAATTTTGTGTTTTTGATAACTCAGTTTGGGCAGTACCAAGTGATTAGAGTAGCACTCTAATCACTTGGTACTTTAATCCTCTGCAGTCTGGGGGTTCAAGTCGTCCAAGGTGGGGGGGAAGATATGGTTCTCTCAAAATCCTCCCCATAGAGTGAATGGTTAAAAGGGGCGTACCATTCCTGAATATCACATATCTTTTCAGATGCTCTATATTACTGAACGGAAATGGTGGTAGGCGGCATAGGAGGGTTCTCTCGACTGTGCATGCGCTAGCTTACTGAGCTGATTCTTTAATAACTTGTAAGTCACCCCGAGAGGCCATAGGCATGAGGAGGGCAGCTAATAAATATAAAGAAATAATCAAATAAAATAAATTCCAGGCAGGGAGGGCTGTCGTTCCACTTCACTGTCTGCAAATGCTCCACCGATGCCAGCCAGCCTGCAATGCTTGGCCAAGTAGGGGTGCCAGCCACTAAGTCCTGGCCAGGCCTCTGCTGCTGCTCCACTGATGCCTGGCAGTCTGCAACACCTGGCCTCTTCTGCTGCTGCTGCTGGGTCTCAGATGGCCAGCCATGCCCCCACGGGCACCCCCGGGGGCCAAGCCAACCCAGGGTGCCAAGCCCCAAGCCTTCCCGGTCTCTGCTGCTGCTGCTGCTGCTGCTGCTGTCTCTGACAGCCTGCTATGCCTCCACGGGCACCCCTGGAGTGCCCCAAGCCTCTGCCATGACTGAACTTTCCGAACCTTTGGGGGGGGTGTCCGAACTCCACGAGACCAAACCCACAAACCTGAACTGAGTTTGGGGGCCAAACGGCCGAACATCCAAACTCCGGTCTGTTTGCACATCCCTACTGCTGCTATTTGTGCACGTGCCTGGCACCATCTTATGTAGATAGAAATCCTTCATTTGGAATTCAGATCAAAAATTTCAGTCATTCGACATTCTGATCGAAAGTTTGACAGCCATTCCTTTTTCACAGAACTTTCCCCAAAAACCTGAAAGGCTGTTTCGAACCAGCCCTAGGGGAAGCTAAGTGCAGTTCAATTCTCTGCTATGGGCCACGGCTCAGAATTGGGATGAGGGCAAATTTACTGTTGTGGTTTTGCTTTCTCCCCTGCCCAAATGGATTTGTGTTGGAGGGGAGTCAATAAGGGCGGAATTGAGTCTGAACTTAAATATTTGGAAGTTGCCATCTGGTCACTGTGTTCTCTAGGTTAACTTTATTTAATACAAAGGGATGGAACTCCCACTACTTTTCATTGCTTTAAATTCTGACCCTGTCACCAATCTGTTTCCTGTGTTTGATAGCTCTTCAAAATCCTGCCGCAGCCTTTAGTTATTATTATGGCACCAGAAGACCCGAGGCCTGCTGAACAGTTGTTCAGAGCTCCTGCTATATGCGAGAAGGTGCTTAAAACATGAGAGGTCATGATTCTTGTTCCAAAACTTACAAATATAAATCAGGCATAACTCAGCTGACGTCAGTGGAAAAACACACTGGCAAGCAATGAGGCCCAGAGTGCTAAAACAACTTGTTTTTTATGGCTTGGATGCAATTTAGGGATGGGAGAACACAGTTCAGAAGCTCGGAGTTCAGTCCAAACTTGGCCTGTTCGGACGACCAAACCTGAACACGAACTGACTGAACCGAACTCAGTTCCGAATGCAGAAATGCCTGAACAGATTAGGCAGTTCGGATCGCGTTTGGGTGAGTTCGGGTGGCTAAAACGACAAAAACGTGGTGTCACTGGAAGGCCAAACGTGGCAGGGAGGGGGAGTCATCTGAGGAGCAGATTTCCAGGCATGAGGGGTGGAGAGGCTTGGAGTAGCAGCCAGCCTACCCAATCACCATCCCTTTTCCCCTCAGACCACTGGCTTCGCAGTCTGCGATTGGCCACAGGCTAGGCTGCACGGAGTCAATGGGGCTTGAGGTCAGACGGGCGCAGCAAGAAACAAAACTGATTGCCTTCCCCCTTCCCAACACCTTCTGAGTTAGTCACTGTTCCTGAACAGCAGGCGTTTCAAAAGAATCCCTCTCACAGCAATTTTTGTTCCTTCCTATTTCTAATCCATTGCCATTCTCCTCCTATTTCACCCATCCAATCCATTTACCTTCATATTATCATTTATTTAGATTATATTAGGTAGATTTTACCCCTCCTTGTGTTCCCTGTGTTCAATCTTGCTTCCTCCCTCCCCCCTCCATTGAATCCTTTCCCCTCTCCTTCTTATTGCATCCCTGACTCCCTTCCCCTGTTTTAAGTTTTGGATTTATTTAGAGTAGGAATATTATTAGATTGATTGTCATTTCAGTTTTTTACCTCTCCCTGTGTTCTTTGTGTTTCCCCCTGTGTAATATTGTATATATTATTAGCTAGACAGTTACTAATAGATATACATAGTAGTTAGCTTAGTTATAGAGATAGATAGAGATACAGTGTGTTTGTAGGATAAGGCCTTTGTAGTTAATTATTAGGATATTCTAATTAGTTCAATAGGTTTTAGAATACTTAATAGCAGTTAGATTTAGTGTAGATTATATATATATAAAAGAAACAGCCACTCCAGCCCCAGGACCCACCATCAGGGTTCTGGGNCATGCCCATGCATGCCCACACAGTGGACATGAGTGGGTGCTTCCCATTTGAAAGCAGTGGCGGCGGGCGGGATTGTGCATATACTCCTGTGTAACATGTAGCTCCACCCAACCTCCCCCGCATGGAGCAACCGGCAAAAATGTAGGTTGCTCCATGCAGGGGCATGCAGGGGGGATGGGTGCCCATGTGCAAACGCCCCTCACACACACACACACACACTGCCCCTGCAGTGAAGTGCCCTTGGACCGTCCCCACAGCCGTGGCCTGTTTAAAAAGGGCCAAACTCTATAAAACAGCAAAGATACAAAGGTTAGGAGCAAAAAACAATCCAAGCCAATCCTGTATGATACAGAGCGACTCCCAAGAAATTCGTAGCACAGAACGGAGGGCGGCTGTAAATAAGGCAGCGGATGCCGTGAGATCTTGGCACGTCACTGTTAAATTTTCAAGTTGCTTTGACGTGGCCGTCAAACCCATGAAAGGCAAACTGCGCGTTCATCAAGTTCTCGGTGTAAAGGGATAAGATTCTAAAAAGCAGCATGCCGCTGGTTTTTTCAGTAGTGGATAAAAAGAAGGCCCAGTACAGAGAAAATTGTAGTAAGAAGTAAATAAAATAAAATAAAATACAGAGCATCATTTTAAATTGAGGAGATTCTTTTCTTTTTTAAAAAACTTTCTGGTATATAGAGTCCCGCCCAGCCATTTAAGCCCCCATGTAACTGTAACACACATTCATTAGCCCAGCTTTATCCTTTGCAGGAGTTGAAACGGGCTATTTTTCTCAATAGATCATTCACGGATCAACTTATCTCAACAGGATACAGACCAGGCATCTTCCTTCTTGCTTTAAAATCAAGGCAGGGCTGTACCTAAGTGCATAATGCAGAGAGGCATTCTCGGCGACTGCCCCACCGTTATAGAACTCTCTCCCCATTGATATTTATCTAAGCATGAGCCTGTTCATCTTCCAAAGGCAATGGAAGTTAGGAACACTTTTCTACTTGGCCAGGCACTTGGTGGGCAGGGATAGAATTAGGGATAGGGGATTTTAATGGGTATTAACTATGTGTATTTTTAAAAGTTTTTTTAATTACGTATTGTAACGCACCCTGAACATTTGGGATGGGATGGATGGGTAATCTAACATGAGCCAACGTAACCTGGCCTGTTGAAGGAAAAAAACAATTCAGCGTTATGGGATCTTTAAGTCTTTCTTTGCATAATAATTATTCTCTTTTATTTTACTCTTTTTCTACCCCACCCCCTCCTGCTCAAGAGCAGCTCTGGGCAACTTACAAAGCACATCAATAAAAACACACACAAAATATCATTAAAGACATTTTAAAAGATAAGAAGAACTAAAAGGGCAGTATTCCCCCTCCCCACCCAACCCGTCTCCCTCTCCAAAGGCCCGGCGGACCAGCCAGGTCTTACGCTGTCTACAGAAAGAAGGGAGGTGCGGGGCCAGGCGGGCCTCCACTGGGAGGGAGTTCCACAGCCTGGGAGCAGCCACCGGCCAGTTGTTTTTAATTATCCCCATTATATTTCTTATAGATTGTTAGTGATTTAACATTGTACTTTATTCTAACCACAGTAGCCTCATTTATTCAACTACAGTGATCTACTTTATGTATTTTAGTAAATAGTTTAACTCTGGACATTTTAAAATGGGCTCAGCTGGGGGACTGGGTCCATGGGTACCACGGTGAGCGCCCATGGACGTCTGGTGAGTGGGGGGGAATCAAAAGGGCCAGGATGGGTGTGTGCCCCTACCCATGCATCGCCTACTCCTGCCCGTGCATGGAGCCTCCTGGATTTTTGCCATGATGCTCTGTGCCTTGGCATGAGTGGGCAGCGTGTGGGTCAAGGGAGTGCGTGCCCACCCACACTGCCTTCAGATGGGCGCTTGGGTGTGTGGGGGATGAGTGGACCTGCATGGGTGCATCCTGTTTAAAAACGGCCTATGTTTAAGTCTGGCTTGTTTATTTCTGGATAAGGTCTTTGAATCTATCGGACAGATCTCTTATCTGGCGCTCTAAGATAAACATCCGAGCCCTTCTTAAAATAAGGCACNGATTTTTTGCTCTTGTAAGCCGTCCCAAGGTGCCGTAGGCATGTGGGGGGCAGCTTATAAAGAAAGAAAGAAAGAAAGAAATATTTATAGCCAACATCCTCCCCACAGGGCGAATGATTCAAAGACGTGCACCTTTCCATGCGCCCGCCTTCAGGACTGAATTTTGTGTTTTTAATAAATCGGGTTTGGCTGCACCAAATGATTTCAAGTTAGAGTAGCACTCGGTGGCGATGTCATAAAGCCTGGGGGCTCTAGTCATGTGAGGGAGAGATATGGATCCCTCCCCATGCAGTGAATGAGTAACAGGAACGTGACTTTCAAACGAACTGCTCATGCACCAACTGGCAGAACAGATTTTTTCATGTTTGATAACTTGGTTATCATGACACCGAGCACTATCGTGTTACACTAGCAATTGGCAGACACCTCATACTCCACACCTCTGAATTCTGAGGTCTTAAGTCAACTGGGAGGTGGAGGAAAGATATGGGCTGCTCCAAATCCTCCCCAATAGAGTGAATGATTGAAAGATGCACAACTTTTCATACCAACACACATGCGTCTGTCTGCAGGACTGAATTTTGTGTTTTTGATAACTCAGTTTAGGCAGTACCAAGTGATTAAAGTAGCACTCTAATCACTTGGTACTTTAAACCTCTGCAGTCTGGCGGTTCAAGTCGTCCGGGGTGGGGGGAGATATGGTTCGCTCAAAATCCTCCCCATAGAGTGAATGATTAAAAGGGGCATACCGTTCCTGAATATCACATATCTTTCAGATGCTCTATATTACTGAACGCAAACGGTGGTAGGTGGCATAGGAGGGTTCTCTCAACTGCGCATGTACTAGCTTACAGAACTGATTCTTTAATCTTTAATAACGGTTTCCCAGCAGCCGTTATTAATCACACTACACCAGCACTTGATGTAGATCTAACACTACAAGGATGTGCAGTCTGGAGGCTAAACTCCTCCGTCCGGAGGAGATATCAATGATTCAAAATTATCGGGATGCTGTATATTTTGGCCACAACTGATTAACTTTTCAAAAGCTATAATGTTTTATTTTCTGGCTGGATCTTCTTCAAACTTTCCAAGTATGATGGTCCCCACAAATATAACCCATGGAATTAAATAAGCTCAGCCAGTTTCCACAAAATAGGGACTTCATTACTTGCCCAATTATAATGGAGAGTGGTTGTGCCTTTAACTTTCTTGCAGCTAGAGGTTCAAGAAAATTCAATTTTTTTTTCTTCTTTAAGAAAAATATTCTTTTTAAATAAAAGCGTCTGAGAGTGCATTTTTATGTCCATGATTGAAGGACAGCACAATGCCCCCCACCCCCCACCCCCCCGGGTCATGCAGTCTGCCCCCCATCTTGGTGTCAGTGTCTAACAGAGATGTGAGGGCAACATTGGAAGACAAAGGGTGAACTCACACATAACATAGAATCCAAGTTTCTGTGTTTATAAAATTCTATTTCCAAACCACACTTTTGTCCTGATTACCATGCGCAATTGTGCACACACCCATGGTAATTGGGGTTTGGTAATAAATGGCATAATCCAGGGTTGGGACACTTGCCTGGAAGCTATCCCATCGTGCAAAGCATGATTCACACCCACACACTGTGTGTGTCATTTCCCCTCAACTGGTTTTTTGCCATTTTGATTTGCTTGATTTGATTTTCTATGATCCTCGGAGGACTAAGAAAACCGGGATCATGTGCCCACGTAACATAAAATTGGATGTTATGTTCTTCCCACTTTGGATGATTGGACTGAAAGCAGAAACCTGGGGATAAAATTGGGGACAAAAATGTGGCCATGCTCACAATTAACATCTAAATTCAGGTCAAGCAGTTAAAATCGGATTTTATGTTATGTGTGAGTTCACCTAAAGGTTGTGCAGATAAACAAAAGGGCAGAATCTGAGCTCTTGGATCCTTTTCATTTTCCATGATGGAATGCAAGAAGGACAAATGTGGCTGAGAATTGTGAGATTGTAGGGATGGAAGGTTAAAGACCATCCAGAGTCCAATCTCCTCCTATGCAGGATGTCCTCTATCTACGACCCTTTTCACACAGAAACTCTAAAATGGGTGTTACATTTTATTAAACATGTTTCAGGGTACCCATAGAGCACACCTGTGGCCCTGCAACATGTATAATAAAATATAACACCCATTTTATCAGTGTTGAAGTGTCTGTGTGAAAAGAGCCTACAACATCACAGAGAGATGTTTGTCCAGCTAGCTGTTTCAAACATCCAAGGTGGAAGATTTTGCAGCCTCCCTAAGCCACTTATTCCATTCCAAAACTGATCTTGAAGTTTTGTCTAATATGTGAAATTGATCTTGCCGCAGTTTAAAACTCATTCACTCTTGCCCTATCTTCAGAGGTGTGTTGGAACGGGCCCTGGTGCAGAAGATGGAATGAGACCCACTCCTGTCTGCCTCCCAGCAGCAGATGGCGTAGGCCCTTTTTAAATGGGGTCCAGGGCGGTGTGCGGCTGGTGGAGCTCCCCTACGGGGGCGATGGGTGGGAGGAGGGTGCAGACGGGCACCCACCCATCTCAACTCACCTCCACCCATCTACATGCACGGAGCAACTGCGGTTTTGGCCAATTGCTCCGTGTGTAGGTGATGGATGGAGGTGGGTTGAAATGAGTGGGTTGCATTGGTCCGTCTCGTGTACAAAGGGCCATAATTGGAGCCGGAAGCATAACCGCTCATGGGCACTGTACCTGCTGTCCCTGCCCTATGCAGCCCTGCAACATACATAATTGATGGGTGGGTAATGAACAGGGAGGCGCTTGTCTAAAAACACCCTCTGTCCCTTCAGTCTTTTCTTATATGGCTTGCATTTTAAGTCCACAAATCACTCATTTTATTTATTTATTTAAAGTTATTATCCCACCCTATCCCAAAGGCTCAGGAAGGATAGGTGACAACATATGAAATATAATGAACAAACATCAATAAAACCAGTTAAAATCCCTTATCCGAAGCCTCCCCCAAACCTACCCATCCTTGCCAAATGCCCAGCCAATCTTCATAAAACCACAGTATTGGGAGGGATCTGGGGGGAGGGGGCATAGCTCAAGTGGTAAGAGCCTGTACTTTGCATGTATAAAGTCCCAGGTTCAGTCCCCAGCATCTTCATTTCAGGATCCCTGGTAGCACACCTGGGGGAGGCCTCCGCTGGGGGCAGGTAGCACTCTGGGATGGCCTCTGCCAGAGACCCTGGAAGAGCTGGATTTGGACCCAAATTTGAAACCCCTGCTGCCATGTCAGATTGTGACAATACTGGGCTGAGATGGACCACTGGTCTGACTCAGTTAGGCAGTTTAGTTTAGTTTAAGCTAGTCAAACCCCCTGCTTGGATGAAAGATGACTATAGCTCCAAGATCTCTGACAGATGGCTGTCCAGACTCTCTTTGAAAACCATCTTCAGTGGGGCTGCTCTGTTTATAGATCATGACCCTAAAATGTTTTTAAGATCCCAATCTAGTTTTCCAACACTTGCAGGTAGATATTTATTTCATTTTTATTTGTTTTAAAAGGTTATTTCATTTGTAAACCAAAGAAAATGTGATCTGGAATCATTGTGATTGTTCAATGCCATGGTTCAAGTTCCCTTCGCCCATTCCAAATGCCACTATGGTAAGATTTAGGCCCTTTTGAAATGAGACGCACCCACTCATGCCCATGCATGCCCACACAGTGGACATGAGTGGGTGCTTCCCATTTGAAAGCAGTGGCGGCGGGCGGGATTGTGCATATACTCCTGTGTAACGTGTAGCTCCACCCACCTCCCCCGCATGGAGCAACCGGCAAAAATGTAGGTTGCTCCATGCAGGGGTATGCAGCGGGGATGGGTGTGCGCCCATGTGCAAACGCCCCTCACACACACACACACACACTGCCCCTGCAGTGAAGTGTCCTTGGACCGTCCCCACAGCCGTGGCCTGTTTAAAAAGGGCCAAACTCTATAAAACAGCAAAGATACAAAGGTTAGGAGCAAAAAACAATCCAAGCCAATCCTGTATGATACAGAGCGACTCCCAAGAAATTCGTAGCACAGAACGGAGGGCGGCTGTAAATAAGGCAGCGGATGCCGTGAGATCTTGGCACGTCACTGTTAAATTTTCAAGTTGCTTTGACGTGGCCGTCAAACCCATGAAAGGCAAACTGCGCGTTCATCAAGTTCTCGGTGTAAAGGGATAAGATTCTAAAAAGCAGCATGCTGCTGTTTTTTCAGTAGTGGATAAAAAGAAGGCCCAGTACAGAGAAAATTGTAGTCAGAAGTAAATAAAATAAAATAAAATACAGAGCATCATTTTAAATTGAGGAGATTCTTTTCTTTTTTAAAAAACTTTCTGGTATATAGAGTCCCGCCCAGCCATTTAAGCCCCCATGTAACTGTAACACACATTCATTAGCCCAGCTGTATCCTTTGCAGGAGTTGAAACGGGCTATTTTTCTCAATAGATCATTCACGGATCAACTTATCTCAACAGGATACAGACCAGGCATCTTCCTTCTTGCTTTAAAATCCAGGCAGGGCTGTACCTAAGTGCATAATGCAGAGAGGCATTCTCGGCGACTGCCCCACCGTTATAGAACTCTCTCCCCATTGATATTTATCTAAGCATGAGCCTGTTCATCTTCCAAAGGCAATGGAAGTTAGGAACACTTTTCTACTTGGCCAGGCACTTGGTGGGCAGGGATAGAATTAGGGATAGGGGATTTTAATGGGTATTAACTATGTGTATTTTTAAAAGTTTTTTTAATTACGTATTGTAACGCACCCTGAACATTTGGGATGGGATGGATGGGTAATCTAACATGAGCCAACGTAACCTGGCCTGTTGAAGGAAAAAAACAATTCAGCGTTATGGGATCTTTAAGTCTTTCTTTGCATAATAATTATTCTCTTTTATTTTACTCTTTTTCTACCCCACCCCCTCCTGCTCAAGAGCAGCTCTGGGCAACTTACAAAGCACATCAATAAAAACACACACAAAATATCATTAAAGACATTTTAAAAGATAAGAAGAACTAAAAGGGCAGTATTCCCCCTCCCCACCCAACCCGTCTCCCTCTCCAAAGGCCCGGCGGACCAGCCAGGTCTTACGCTGTCTACAGAAAGAAGGGAGGTGCGGGGCCAGGCGGGCCTCCACTGGGAGGGAGTTCCACAGCCTGGGAGCAGCCACCGGCCAGTTGTTTTTAATTATCCCCATTATATTTCTTATAGATTGTTAGTGATTTAACATTGTACTTTATTCTAACCACAGTAGCCTCATTTATTCAACTACAGTGATCTACTTTATGTATTTTAGTAAATAGTTTAACTCTGGACATTTTAAAATGGGCTCAGCTGGGGGACTGGGTCCATGGGTACCACGGTGAGCGCCCATGGACGTCTGGTGAGTGGGGGGGAATCAAAAGGGCCAGGATGGGTGTGTGCCCCTACCCATGCATCGCCTACTCCTGCCCGTGCATGGAGCCTCCTGGATTTTTGCCATGATGCTCTGTGCCTTGGCATGAGTGGGCAGCGTGTGGGTCAAGGGAGTGCGTGCCCACCCACACTGCCTTCAGATGGGCGCTTGGGTGTGTGGGGGATGAGTGGACCTGCATGGGTGCATCCTGTTTAAAAACGGCCTATGTTTAAGTCTGGCTTGTTTATTTCTGGATAAGGTCTTTGAATCTATCGGACAGATCTCTTATCTGGCGCTCTAAGATAAACATCCGAGCCCTTCTTAAAATAAGGCACACAAAATTGGACACCGTACTCCAGGCACAGTCTGAGAAATGACGGCAATTGCACACACGTAATAGTACAAATATTGTCAATTTGACGTAACTAAAATGGTTGAAATGCCAAAATAAATGAACCGAAAAAACAAAGTACCAAAAAATCAACATGGGAACCTAGCAGAGCACAAATGGGAATCAGTTATTACCCAAACCACCTTTGTTGGTTTAGGGATTACAGCATGAGGCCACTGTGGCTTCCCCAAAGTTCCAAGGTTCTGGTCTCTGGGGTAAGTGTAAGCAGGCCATCAAACATGACAGCCTGCGTTACTCTGGTCCGGGCCGCCATAGCAAGGCCGTGGTAGCGCTTAGCCTGGGCTGTGGCTTGGCCATGGGCCATAGTCACAGCCTGGGCTAAGCACCATTGCAATCCATGGTATGGCCCGGGCCAACATCTGTTTCAGACGTGACGGCAGCATGGATTTCCACGCATGGCCAAGTGTGAAAATCCATGCTCTCATCACATCTGAAAACACCCTCTGTGTTACCTGATCCTGAAATGAATCCCCCCACCCATCTTGAAGCCTGACACTACCCTTGCAGAGGTACATTTATTGTTAAATTTACTCATGGAAATGTAACAGGCGCCAACTGAGGCTCTAGACACAGAAGTGAGGTAATATCTCGATCACCTATCTCCTTCAAGCTCTTTGTCTCAAGACTTCTTCATTTTTAAGAACCTGCCAAGCACCACACCACTTCTCTCGCACCGGAACAGATGAGATGTGCTGGTCGGAAAGAAGAGGTAGGATGGGAGGGAGGACAGGTCTGAACAAACCTGAAATGCATGCGTCTGGTGGCCATCCCTGTTGTGAATTTCAAAAGCAGTCTTTTGGTTTCTTAACTTTCTCCACTGGCTCCAAGAGCTCTGATAACCCAAGATCTTAGAAAACTCGGCAGCATTTTGCTCCCAAGGAAGAACTAGTTTTTGAATTATTTCCAGTGTTGGAAGACAGCTGTCCAAAAAATGAAAGGGGTCCATTTTTGTTTAATCTCACCTCATGCAGGGAGAAGGATGGAGGTCCTTTTTGAATTAGCGAGGCCAAGCTGTGGTGGGCCACGGCCTAGTTCCAAGGTCTACTGGTTCTCTAACATGTGACACTACACTCGACATGCACCAGGAGGGGGTTCTGCATAAATTCTGTTCCATTCATTTTATTTATTTATGTATTAATATTTATATCCCACTCTCTCCCCTGAGGCTCAGGGTGACTCACAATAAATACAGAAATAATATATATATATATACAAATATAAGATAGATAATTAAAAACCCATAAAAACTAAAAACACCCTCCTCACAGGGGACTTGTTTTTTTCCTACCATACATCTGTTTGAAAATTAGTACAAGCTCTGTGGGTGGGATAGGGGTTGGGTTGTGCTGAGATCATGGATCTATGCTGTGGATCAATGCCTCCCCTCCACCCCCACATCCTTGAATGCATGCCTTCATATCCAGTCCCATTCCTTGAGCATGCTCTTTCAGTGCACGAGGACAGGCACTGGATCCAAAAGCACTAGATTCAGGGGACCACATACAGAAATCACCCATGGGGCATATTTGCTCCATAGGCTCGGGGTCAAAGTCGTAACTAGCCAACATGGCAGTGGCTGCTCATGCATTTACATGAGGGACGCCAAACAACTATGCCCCAGGGGAGCTGAATCATCATCTGTGTGTCTGTTGTGCCACAGCTGCCTGTCCCAGACTCCCTTAGTGCTTAGCCAGTACTAAGGGGTGGGGTGGGGGTGGGTGGGGAGGGGAGCCCCTCCCACCCATTAGTACTAGCTAAGTACTCCTGTTTAGCACTGACTGTCAAAAGCAGCAGTGAAGGGAATCTGGGGCAGGCAGTCACAGCTGATGATTCAGATTTCCGCATGAAGTGGGAGGAGGAGGAGTTCTGTGAGGATGGGGGGTGTTGTATGACAGACTGTGATTTTCCTTAAGTAGTTCACAATCACATTTGCTTCCCCCAAGGAGCACATTACACCAGTGCTTAAGAATCTGCACTGGCTGCCTATCGTGATCTGGGCACAATTCAAGGTGCTGGCATTGCCCTATAGAGCCCTAAACGGCTTGGGCTCTACGTATCTGAACGGCTGCCTCTCTCCTTTGGTCTCTTTACAGCTCTTAAGAACTGCCAACAGGGTCCTCTTGCAGGTTCCAAGTGCTCCATCATTGGCCCAGTGTCGTCGGAACCACAGAGCGGTGTTCTCAGTGGCTGCTCCATAGCTTTGAAACTTCCTTCTCTTGCAAGTTTGCCTAAGCCCTAGTTTCAATGTCTTCTGGAGGCCGTGCAAGACCTTTTTATTCGGCTATGTATTTAATGGGCAGGGGTAGATTTGGGGAGGCCCTGATTTAGACTAACCAAGTCTTTGAAAAGTTTGTATGGAGGAATCTATATGGTTTCATATGGGCATTTTGCTCTACCTCTATGAAAAGAATGTCTGCTCAGATAATTTCTCGGTGCCATTAAGCCAAATCCTCAGCTGGAGTAAAATGTTGGGCACCCATGTAAACAATGCCCGTTATGAACAGGGCCTCATGTTCACTTGGTTTTCCTCAGTGGGTAAAAACACATGGGACTGCCGTACAGCAGCCACCAACCCAGCCCGGGTTAGGGTGGGAAGCTGTGACAGACACAGTTCAGGTCGCACCGCGGAACGAATGTGCCCAGAGCCGGGGAGGGCAGGGAGAAAAAGGAACATGCAGCCGCTTCCGCTGCACCAAGAGCCCCGCCCCTGCCATGATGGGCAGCCATGGTGGCCAATGACAGACAGCCATTGTGGCCAGCCATGGCAGTTCCCAACCCATGCCATGTCTTCCAGTCTGAACAGATGTGCTAGCCTGTTGTGGCCTGCTTTGGCCTGGTCAGGTGGGCCTTCTCCTGGACTGGGACCTCAGAGATTTTCCAAGGTCAGAGCCTGGGCTAGCTGCTGACACTGCCTGGGGTAATCCCAGGGCAACATCTGGTGGCACCTGCACAGACGCACAGGTGAGGTCCAGGCCACAGCGGGACGCTGTGACGTCTGTTTTTACGCATTGTCGCCAATGGGGAAACCAGTTAACACTGGTCACTGGTTATGAACGATCTAATCACAGCAGAGCCTCAGTCATTCTCACTAATTTAATTAATTAATTTATTTATTTATACATGCATTTGTAACCTGCTCCCTCCTGCACAATGGCAGCTCAGGGCAGTGTATTATTTATTATTATTATTATTATTATAATAATCATATATATAGTGCCAGTCATGTGACCTGGTGCTGTACAGAACATAGAAATAGATGTGCTCCCTGCCGGTGGCTTACAGTCTAAAAGACAAGGAGGGGGAGACAGGGAGAGGGGACAGTGGGAGAGACAGGGGAGAAGACAGACAAACATTCAAGCAGGTGCGAAGACTCATGTGCGTGTGCTTGGCTTGGTTACAATCAGGTTGGCTGCAGCAGTCTGCAGAGGCGGGCAGACAGTAAGTATACTGGGAATGTCTAACAGGGATTGGGAAAGGCAACGAGGAACAGGTGGGTCTTGAGGAGGGATTTGAAGGAGCGGAGGGAGGGGGCAAGGCAGATGTGGGCAGGGAGGGCATTCCAGGCATGGGGGGTGGCAAGGGAGAAGGGTCAAAGGCGGTTAGGTGAGCAGGAGAAATGAGGGAGAGTGAGGGAGGGGACAGAGGGAGAGCGGAGAGCGCGTGCAGGAGTGCGTAGGGAGATTAGGTCCGAGAGGTAAGGGGGATCTTGGTTGTGTAGCGATTTGAACGTGAAAACCAGGAGTTTAAACAGGATACGTTCAGGAAGGGGGAGCCAGTGAAGAGAGAAGAGGAGAGGCTGCACATGGTCGAAGCAACGAGCAGAGTGAATGACCTTGACAGCAGAGTTTTGGATTGCGATAAGGGGGGACAGGTGAGAGCGAGGGAGGCCAGCAAGGAGGAGATTGCAGTAATCGAGGTGAGAGATAACTATGACATGAACAAGGGTTTTGGCCGAGGAGGTAGAGAGAAAGGGGCAGATCCGAGCAATGTTATGGAGGGCGAATCGGCAGGATTTGGCAA
>QEPC01012160.1:376728-399652 GCA_003113815.1 Sphenodon punctatus | reverse complement strand
GACGTTGCAACACTTGCTACCGACACCCTGCCTAGCCATGCTACAAAGATGTCCACAGGTGAGGAACCCTGCAGGCCGGCGATCCCTTCCTCCTCTAGTATGAAGGTTATTAGGACCTCCACCAGGACACGCTCCAATAGTTGCCCCCTTTTGTTTACCTCATTGGACCTGGTAGCTTTTCCTCTGTCACCCAGGGGGAGGCCCCCATTGAAGTCTTCAGAGATGTCTGGTGCGCCTACCATGCTTGGGCCCCGGAAAGGGGAACCACCACTGGCATCCAGCATCCCTCAACAAGAGGCTACCACCACGAATCCCCGTGATTACCCTCATGGACCCCGTGTTGCCCTTGGAACCCCTCCCTCCTTGTTGGGACCCCCTCCACTGGCCCGACCTACACCAGGACTTCTGTCTCCCCTCCTCTGGCCTAGTAATGTGTTACCCCCCTTCCATCTATGGGGACTGCTGGCGAACATTGCAAGATGCAGCCTTCCAGTATATTACCATCCTCTTGGCTGTGCGTCCCCATTTTGGGGATGCCGACTGTCCCAAGAACATCCACCACATCAGTGGGCGATACCCACTGAAACTGATCCCACAACCACTGACAGGGCGGGGCTTCCTGTAGCTCTGATTCGTCCACTGTCATTAATGCAGCATCAAGGTCATGGTGAAGCTGAGAAATTTTATATGTGAAAAAGTCAGCCAACATGTCACAGCGTGCACTGGAAAATTCCAGTTCCAGGCGGAGAGAGGCTGGACTGACCAGCCTCTGCACCATCCGGAAAAGCTCCGATGGACATGATTTCGCAGACGCAATAAGGGTAGCAAAGAACTCCTTCTTTGCTGCTGGTATTGGAACAGCATACGCTCTTAAACTGGCGTTATGCTGCAATCGGTCAGTTTCAGCACGAGTTTGATGCCACTGTCGCTCCAACTGCCATCCAGTCTGCTTCATTCAATGGAGTTCCTCCATGAACCACAGCGACCCCCGTCATCAGCTTTCTGGAAGTGGACGCTTGGGGGCCATTCCGTTGATAGCCTCCACCAACAAGCTATCCCAGAAGGCAATGAGGTCATTGAGTGAACGATCATCAAGATCAGGAGGCATTTCCCCTAGAGCATTCCGGAACCTCTCTGGTTCCATAAGTCTCCAGGGGCGGACCCAACAAATTGGTCCTGCACCCTTCCGGGGGCAGACATGCGCCAGGAGACTGGATTGGAGGAGGTAATGATCCATCCATGACAGGGGTAAAACCATTACATCCCCCACCACCAGATCCCCCGCCTCAAGGCCGGTACAGAACATTAGGTCAAGGGTATGTCCCCCCCTCATGTGTCGGGCCCGTAACCCTTTGAGACAATCCCATGGTTGTCATGGCATCCATGAACTCACACTCTGCTCCCCTCAACCCGGCATCAGTGTGGATATTGAAATCCCCCAAGACCAAAGTCTTCAGGGATCACAAGACCATTTCCGATGCCAGTTCTGCTAGAGCATGTAGGGATGCTGCGGTACAGGCAGGTGCACGGTATACTCAAAACAGCCCTAATCTGTCTCCTGCCAAATCGATCACGAGGTGGACCCCTTCCATGCCCAAGATGGTCTGCACAGGATACCTCCTCACAGTCCAAGTATCCTTGAAAGCAATGGCTACACTGCCTCCCCATCCCTCTGACCTGGGCTGGTGCTGTACAGAGTACCCAGCTGGAACAAGGTAAGCCAATATAGGCCCCAACTCATTGTCCAGCCAGGTCTCTGTAATACATACAAAGGTCAGCTGATTGATCCAAAATAAGTTCCCTGATTGTAGTTGATTTATTACTGACCAACCTCGCATTCAACAGCAGCAGGGACTCCTCCAGACCAGGGACCCCTCTGATCCCAATCCTTGTATCACCTGCCAGGGGGCCTATGTAAGGGACAGGAGTTAAACACCTGTCCCCCCTAATGACTCCAAAAGCCATTTTGAATGACTGCATTCTTCTTTTATTCCCCTACGCGCTAATTTGCAAATGAATGGAAGAACTCTGACGATCCTGTGTTGCAGCAAGCACTGAGTTTATTTACGCTCCGCATGTGGGTTAGTTATTAAGCAGAAAGCTTTAGAACTGGATTAATTTACTAAACTTGTTCTGCCAGAATTTTCAACCAGAGGGGATTCAAGCCAATTGGAGTCATTCCCTCACTTTTCAGAGCTGCTCTTTGTGGTTGGGTATCATGGGAACAGATAGAGCATCGTGGGAAGCGGGTTGCCTCCCCTGAAGGGCCGCACCATCCAGAAGAGGGGCTTTTCCTCTCTTCTTCTGACTCACACGAGTGGATTTTTTGCATCTTCCTGGACAGCAATTTTGTCAGGATCTGGGGGATCCTGTGGTAGGGTCAGGGTCATGTATACATTGCCCCAAGATTCTGGTTCTCATCATAGCCAGTCGAGGTAAAGCCGAGGTGTAGGTCCAGAACCATGTTGCTAGGTCAAACCTAGGTGATCGGAGAACCCACAAAAAAGGAAGAGTCAAAGGAACAGATCTAGAAATGTGCTAAAAGATCTGAGTCAGGAGATTCAAAGCCAAAGCCAAGAAATATCATCATTAATAGCAACAGATAATAACAATTATCTTCAAAAACAGACTTTCCCACTGAAATTGTAGTATTTGACCCAACCTGGTAACTTTGGGTACTAATCAGTAAAGGATTAGTGCCCAATGAGCTACATGATGTACTGATTTACCGTTTTTCATCCTGATTTTTCAACTTAATGGTATCTATTTTCCAACTTCTGGTACTGATTCCTGTATTGATTTACCCTTTTACTGATTGCAGAAATGGCCAATTGCTATAACACAGTAACAGCAATACCTGGTATTTTCAGGTCATTGGATGACTGAGCTGTCACTCAGGTACCAATCGGGTATCCCATTTAGCATGTATCACGTGTCCCAGTTTCAGCTGCCTAACATGATGACAAATGTTAGATTTACTTGAACAAATCTGGGAACTAGCCATGGAAAGAATGCTGGTTTGCGGGGATTATGGTGCTCAGTACAAATCCGTGGATCACATCAGGAAACCTACAGAGAAGCCCCAAATACAACATACAATGAATGTCCATTCACTGCCACACCAAAAGGGCTTTGATGAGTCAATTTCACTAGCAGGGCTTTGCTGGGTTAATTTGTTACCATGCAGGGACTTTGTCAGGTCAACTTTCACCATAGGTGGGCTTTGCCTTGTAAGTGTGTGGCTTTCCCTTGTCAATTTTGCCAACAGGGAGCTTTGCTTTTCTGGAACTTTGTCTTGTCAATTTCACCAAAAGGAAGCTTTGCTATGCAGGAGTTTTGCCTTCTCAATTTCACCAGCGGGGAGCATTGCTTTGCAGGAGCTTTATCTTGTCAATTTTACCAGCAGGGAGCTTTGCTATGCAGGAGCTTTGCCTTGTCAATTTCACCAGCAGGGAGCTTTGTTATCCAGGAGCTTTGCCTTCTCGATTTCACCAGTGGGGAGCTTTGCCCTGGAGCAGGGAGCTTTGCTTTGTCAATTTCATCAGTGGAGGGGGGGGGGTTTGGGGATTTTCACGTATTGGTCAGAGTCCATAGGGAGGCAGCATAAACACGGAATAGTAAGAATGTTTGTTCAAACTGCTCGACCACAGGATGACATAGCCATGGGAGAAATCATCCCCATCGTACTTACTAACATAACGTTTAGAGCCACTCAGTGAAAGCTCATTCACATGAAACTCTTTTGGAGTGGGCACAAACCCACATTCTGAGTGTTTCGTGAAATCTTTACCAATTGCTCTCCTCCTTCGATGATTCTTGTTCTCTGCTACTTGACTCGAGGGATGGATCAGGGAACTGTAGAAAATCAGCAGCATTGCAACAGAACAAGGTAAACCCAGGTTTTTTTTGGCATGTTCTAACTTCTGACATGCCCAGGCATGTACAGGCAGTCTACCGCTCCATAGATGGATAAAATCACAAAGACCTTGTAAGAACAAATGACTGATGTCCTTGCATGAGCCTGGAAAGGTGCCTCTCTCTAGTGACCATGAGCACCCATTGTTTACTAATCCTACAGATACAGAGTCGATTCACACCACCCTTGGAGGTAATATTAAATTAACATTTTGACCCCACCCCCTCCTTCTCCTTTGTTCACCCTACCCATTGCCTGAAGCTATCCTGTGCTGTATAAGAGACTCTTTGGGTGTTTTTACATGTCCCAGTTTTCTCCCAGACTGCGAAGTCTAGGTTCTGCAAACTTGCATGGGGGGAGGGAGTATAAATACTCACACACACACCCCAGAAGTTGCCTGGGCACCACTGTAAACAGTGGCACCAGGTGACTCCCACATGTTTTGAGACCCAGATTTGTAAGACCTCTGATATTGGGGTTTTACAAGTCCAGGCCTCAAACCATGCAGGAGTCACCCACTGCCGCTGTTTACAATGGGTGTCTTCCAGGAAGGGGAGTGCATGTCTCCCTTAGTGTAAGTAAGTTCGTTTTTACATGGATCTGCCCCGCCCCCCCCCCCGCCGCTCGGAGCTTAAGCGGGTGTGCGGTGTGGGGGGCAGGCCATGTATATGGTCACCGGTGGGTGGGGGGATGAATGTTTGGCAGGTGTGCACCCATGTAAACCTCACAGGCGGCAGGTGTTTGTGCGTTCACGCTCCCGCCATACACCCACCTCCACCTGCCGCACACCCACTTCCACTCACGGAGTCCTCCGACAGAACATAGGATACTCTGTGGGTGTAGGTGGGTGGAGATGAGTGTAGGTCGGGGGTGTCTGTGTAAACGGGCACACTCCCACCTACCCCCGCGGCATCAAAACATCCACCACCCACCCATCCCCATCCGTGTAACAACGGCCTAAGTAAAATTTAGTTATGGCTATAAGTTAAAATTAAGTACAAAATCAATAAAATAATATCAAGTAAACAATTCTTATAAAACGGTTTCACAGCACTAAATAAACCATCATAAAATAACATTCAAAAAATAGATAGCCATTTAAACCATTAATACAAAATCATAAAAAGGAGTGTTTCCCTTAGTGTGGAGAGTTTATTTATTTATAGCCAACCCCTCCTGCTGAAGCACCTAGGGGCGGCTAACAATTTAAAACAGTAATATAAAAATATAAATACATTTAAAACACCATAATAAGGGAAGGTCAAAAAATAGAAACCGAATATACAAACTTTACAACCATATTGGCCAGCTAGAAGGCTCTGTGTTGCTGGTTCTCCTGGTCAGAGAAAGAGCTGGATCCGCTCTCCCTGTTCCAGTCCCTAAGCAACAAAAAGCCTAGTGACCCGCTCCTGAGAGTGTGGTGTCCACTGTGTCCATCACGCGTCTACTGCAGCATCCTCTCCACACAAGAGACTACGAGGTTAAAGGACAACTGATGAGTTTGCGACAGGGGAAAGTTGCGCGAATGAGCTATGAGTGAAATGGGAAAAGCAGGTGAGGGAGTAGGAGGAGGTGAGAGGTACAGATGGGATTGAGTTCCATTTCTATTAGCCAGTCACTCCAGCAGCTGTTGCCGCTCCGATCTAACAATCTTGATGGTAGCCGGAAATGGATACTTCTGCTACCCAGGGGTAATATCCACATGAAAAAGGAGAGCAACAGAGATGATAAAGGGCTTGGGACACCAATGCTATGCAGAGAGGATGAAGGATCTAGGTATGTTCAGCTTGGAGGAAAGAAGACTAAGGTAGGCTATGATAACAGCCTACAAATACTTGAAAAGCTGCCATAAAGTTGATGGAGAACAATTGTTCTCTCTTGCTATGGAGGGCAGGACAAAAAGCAAAATGGGTAAAAGCTACGGCAAGGGAGATTTAGACTGAACATCAGGAAAACAATTCCTGAGTGTTAGAGCCGTCAGGCAACGGAACTGTCCACCTAGAGAAAAGATGGATTCGCCATCAATGGAGGTTTCTGTGGAAAGGGTGGGTGAGCCTATGTCTGGACAATCTAGGTCTGACACGTCCTGCACCAAACAGGGGGCCGGACTCATTGACTCTCATGGTCTCTTCCATCTCTACGGCTGTTTTCACACGGCGCTGCTGGGCAGGGTGCGGGGGGGATGGATGTGTGCCGTGCTGTCTTGGATGGTGACGTGGTGTCGGTATTGCCTGGTGTCTAGGGTACGAGTTCAATAGGAAAGAGCAAAAGCAGCCCACAGGCAGGCACTCCGAGACTGAGACCCGACTGTTCAGTAAGCGATATAGACTTGTTTATTTTACGCCCACAGAGGGGCACGGGGCACACACACAACTTACATCAGGCGGGCCGGCGCACCAGTCCGGTCCCAGAGCCCAGGTTTTATACATTTTTTGCTCACATACCCATCCATCTTACATTGACAGGTCTCTGTCCTAATTGGATCCGTTCATCCCATGGTTAATTCCCATGGAGACCACCCAGGCCCCCCCTGTTCTCAGTTTGAGTACATTGTGGTTTTTTCTCTCTGTACCGTCTGACCGCTACATTTCATACTGTACTTGTCCATTCCTCATGGTATCATGCAGTTACCGTGGATTTATTGTCGACACCACTTTACGTGTGAAAAAGGCCTATGATTCTATAATTAGCAAACTCTAACACTCTGAAGATGCCTGGAGTATATGTTTATCCGGGCCATGGTGCAAAATGCACTATGTTCTGTGAGAGGTAGAGGGTATATTGCTCTACTGCCCCATGTCCTTTTCCTCAGAGATGAACCGAATTGCCTTTGTAGCCTTCATGCCTCAGCTCAAGCCATCAGCAAGGACGGAGATGCTTGTCACTTGCTGAACACCAGTCACTGCCATTTTGCGCCTTGCTTGCTAAATGACAGTGGCTTTGCTGGTTGACAATTGCTTTTGTCACTTTGAAGAGTTGTTAAAAAAAAGCCAGTGCTCAGCTCGGTGTCCTGGTCTGTGCAGCACTTTGTCACACACCGTAATGCAACAGAACAAATTGATTTGCTGAACTGAGGTCGGGTAGCCACTGAAAAGCACACACAGTCAGACAGCCTAGTTCCACTCCCACTGAACCAGAGGCAAGACGTCAGCAAGGTTGGACCCTAATTGTCACTCAAGAGAGAGGTTCCTTCAGCCTATTGTCTTACCAAGGGAAGCAGAAAAGCAAAGAGTGAGTCTATTGATTGCTGTTCTCAAAACTATGTGGCAGGTGGGGATTTCTGTGGCTAAGCTGCTCAGTCCACACCCCCTACACCCATTAGACTAGGGATGCACAAATTACGGCCCCATGAGACCCGCAAGGAACTTTCCTGCAGCCCGACTCCCCCTGGCTGCAAAGACCTATCCTACAGCTTGCCATGCCTCCTCTTGCTCTGGCAATCACCTTTCCTCCAGTCCCCGCACTGGCGCGAAACCCACCTCTGGGTAGTAAGTCTATTAAAGGCACTGGCCGGATCCCTCCTTCCTCCTCCCTGGCTCCAGCTTCCTGCTGCCACTGATTTCTCCACCTGAGCCCCTGGCTGCCGCTTCTGCCACCCAGATCTTCAGCCCCAGCTCCTTGCTGCCAGGGGGTGGAGGTATGCAAATTGGGGGTGGGCTTATGCAAATTAGGAGTGTGTATGCAAATTAGGGGCAGGGGCACATGCGGCCCAGGATTACTCAATTTTTTGCCATTGCTCGGTTCACCAGCTGAACATGAGTCAGCAGCATGACACTGTTGAGAAAGTTAATGCCATCTCAAGTTGCACCAACAGAAGCATTTTTTTGCAAGTTATGTAAAGTATCTTGAGAGTGCAGAGGAGAGCAGCAAAGATGATGAATATGTATGTGTGAACAGAACGCGGTTCAGATGTTCGGACTTCGGTCATTCGGTTTGAAAGTCAAGTTCAGGTTCGGTTGTTTGGTTCAGTGGAGTTCAGTTTGGCCGAATTCAGCCAAACATCCAAAAATAGTGCTATTGATACCGTAACCGAAATTGATTTTTTCCCCCTGATATCGGTATCATTTGGCCCTGAAACCACCCCTGGTCTCCACCCCTGGTGCCAGGAAGTCCTCTGCTCAGCTGTCTCCCCCTTCCAGACACATTTCCCACCCAAAGTCACGTTTTTCCCGTCCCTCCCCGATTCGAACTCATCCGAACTTTTCCAAACTATTCAGCCATTTGAACGTTCGGTTCGGACAGTCGGTTCAGTCTTCTGAACAGGCCGAGTTCGACCCAAACTCCGAACATCCGAACCACGTTCGCACATCCCTAACGTTGAACGATTTGGAGAACAAGTCATATGAGAGGCTGAAGGACCTGGGTCAGCTGGGAGAAAAGAAGACTAAAGTGGGGATATGATAAAAACAGTACAAATACCTGAAAAGCTGCCATAAATCAGATGGAGAAAAATTGTCGTCTCTTACTATGAAGAGAAGTATGAAAGTGTAAAACAGAAGTATATATTTTTCAACTGACCTGGGCCCTGCTGTCTCCTTGATGTCACGGTGTTTGGCAACTGTGGGGGATTGGATGAGGTCAAGTCAATTGAAACTCAATCCCAACAAGACAGAGGTGATACTGGCTGGTGGGGTTGGAGATCTGGGAGAGGAGAATGCTCCTGTTACTGGGGGTGTTCGCCCCCATTGATTCCATCTGTGCGGAGTCTGCGGGTGTTCCTTGACTCAGCTGCATCTGGATCTCCAGGTGTCGGCTGTGGCCAGGATCACCTTTTGCCAATTAAATCTGATGAGGAGGCTCCGCCCATATGTCTCAGACTCTAATCTTGCCACTGTCATCCATGCATTCGTTCCCTCAAGGCTGGACTATTGCAAATGTGCTCTACGTGGGGCTGCCCATGGTGATGGTTTGGAAGCTGCAGCTGGTGCAAAATGCAGTGGTCCATCTAATCACTGAGACGGGCCGCAGGGAGCACATCCAACCAGTGCCTATTGTCTTCCCGGCCCTATTCAAGGTACTGGTTTTGACCTTTAAAGCCCTACATGGTTTGGGCCCTGCTTACCTGAGCGATTGTCTCACTCCCTGGGACCCTGGGCAGTGCCAGCGGTCGGCCAGGAACTTCATCCTGGAGGTCCCATGCTATCAGCGGGTCCAAATGGACAGGCGGGTGTTCTCGGCGGCCATGCTGTCACTATGAAATGCCCCACTGGCGGAGGTTCGCCTCCGTGTGGATCGCCTAGATTTCCGACCAAACTGTAAAAGCTGACTCTTGCATCAGGCATTTGGTGAGGGAGGGGGAGGGGATGTGTGATAAGTTAGTGGGGAGTGGGGGTAGGTGGGATGTATCTTTTACTCAGACCAGGGTTGAGTTGAGTTTTATATACATTTTGTATATTTAAATTTTTATATTTTGTATTCCTAATATACTGTTTCTTTACTCCTATTTACATGTTAGCCACCCCAAGTCACCTGTGTGAGAGAGAGAGATGGGGTAAGAATGCAATAAATACAATAAATAAATAAAAGACAATGGGTACAAGCTACAGAAAGGGAGATTTAGTCTGATCCTTAGGGGGGAGGGGAATCCTTACTATGGCCTTTGAATATTGTGTGCAGTTTCGCTTGCCCCATCTCAGGAAATATGTAATAAAATTAGAGAAAGTTCAGAGAGGGGCAACAAGGATGGTAGAAGGGATGGATCAATTTCCATATGAGGAGAGGCTCAACAAGTTAAGGTTGTTTAGTTTGGAGAAGAGGCAATCAAGGGGGGATATGATAGAAGTTTATAAAACCATGAGTGGTGTAGAAAAAATAAATAGGAAACCGTTGTTTACCCTCTCTCGGAATAAGTGAGGAAGGGGACACTTTCTGAAGTTAAACAGCGACAGGTTAAAAACAAACAAAAGGAAATACTTTTTCACTCAGTGGACAATATAATTGTAGAATTTGTTGCCAGAATGGGCAGTGACAGGCAGCACCATAACTAGCTTCAAACAGAAACTAGATAAATTCTTAGAGGGTAGAGTCATAAATGCTTCTAGTTGGGGCTTAAACCCCTGGCTACCAATAGCTGGGAGAGGTTAACAGATGGGTCAAACCTTTGTGACCTGTACTTGTACTTCCCTCAAGTTACTGTAGCTGGCCACTGTCGGAGTCAGGATAATGGGCTCAATGGACCATGGGTCTTACCCAGTAGGGCACTTCTTACGTTCTAATGTTCATCTGCTCCTGCCTTTACATCAAGGATGGTGAACATCAAGTCTAAGGCTGAAACGCATTCTCAGGAATTTCACAAATCTCGACAAAAACCAGGTTCTCCGACAAGATTTTTGAGATCAAAAATGTGTTGAGAATTGGTTGATTCTCGACCCATTCTTGTGAAATTCTTGAAAAAATAAAAAATGTTATGCAGCTGCGCATGAACAAAATGGCTACGGTGGCATTTCTGCACACGTGCAACCCTTTCCCAAGTTGGTGCGGGCCACATGGGCACCATTCTGGAAAAGTGTTAGGAGCATGTGCAGACCAGCTGCCCTTTTCCAAAATAGCGCCGACTTAGCCCATCTGGGAAAAGGGCAAAACATGGTCAAAACGGCCACAGCAGCCATTTTGCACATGCACGGAGCATTTTTAGAATTTTTCAAGAATCTCACGAGATCTCGAGCCCTTAGCAACAATGTTGTGAGATCTCGCTACGGGTTCTCAATTCTTGCGAGATTCTAGGGAGAATGAAATCCATCCTTTCTCAATTCAACCCTAGTCAGGCCCAGAGGCCAAATGCAGCCAATGGCTAGTTTTTACGTGGCCTTTTTCCAGTTCCTAGATCTGGCCCCATGATCGAGTTCTTACCCCCAAGCACTGAAATGCTGAGCTCCGGGGGAAGGGAGCAAAGAGGAGGGCATGCCACAAGGAAAGGGGACAGAACCATGAGACAGATCCATGATCTGGACCCTTTTCTTCCTGAGTGAATACCTTAATCACCACCTTGCCCAACTTCTATGAGGCCCTTGAAGCTTGTACTAAGTTTAAAAGTGGCCTCTGTGAAAGAAAAAATCCCCATCCCTGATTTAGACTATAAATTCCTCTAAAAGGGTGTGGGAACAATATATCCCTTATCTGCCAAGGTGCTTGTTTATAGAACACTTTCCAGGATATGCATTCTATCCAAGCTCTTATCTGGGTGTGCCTTACCCCGGAGCACTGCTCAAACAATTAAAAAAATAATGCAGTTCTAAATGAGGCAATGTACATATCCCTTTGGCCATGTTGTTCAGACAAAATGGTGCTTAGCTGGGGCTACTGCTGATGGGGTGGGGTGACAACATCTGTTTTATGGCCGCTACTCCTGTAGAATTAATTAACTCCCACTCCCTCCATCAGACAGGCATGGAGACACGGAGCATTTAGTGTGTGGTGAGATCAGGACTTCTTTTCTGGAAGGGCTTGGATCCTGTGCCTCTTCCAGGCCTGTTATGGCTGCTGGTCTGACTCTGCAAGACCCCATACTGACTGGATGCGGAAGCCCCAGCCTTAGCCCCAGTCTTCCCTCTGACAGAGTTGGAGATGATTGGCAGTGTCAAACAGCTGATTAATGGCAGCCGTATCAGCCCCCATAAAACTGACCAGCCCTGACCAAGCACCAGTAAAGAAAGAGTGGGAATAGGGGCTGGTGGAGTCACAAGGCCTCACAGCAAAGGTCCATTGGACTTTCTAAATACTAGGGATGGGAAATCATATTGAAAATCAGAATCAAATCAAAATCAGTATCAAATTTAGTTGGATCGTATTTGAATCGTATCGGAATCAGATCGTATTTTTTCCTCATTGACTTCAGTCGGAAAATTTCCCATTGAAGTTGACGGAACACTGAACTTGTTCAGCTCAATAGGCTATTGGTCATTCTAAGCCACAATTCTAGAATGATGAATGGGCCAAAGAAGACCCTAACAAAGTTCAATAGCAGAGAGGGTGAAAGGAACGCGAGTGCACCCCTGAATTAATCCTATCCAATGAAAATCGGGTGGATCATGGAAAATTGGGTGGATCGTCATTATCCAATTCCAAAGAAAATCAAGTGAATCGTATTAATCCGATTCTGATTTTCCCATCTCTACTAAATACCCTTCGCCCCAGTGCTTCCAGATCAAGAGGTGGGACTTCCAGAACACAGACATAGGGGCAATCCAAGGTCCACATGCACCTGGCATGCACAACATATATGCACAGTGTGAGCTGAGTGTGTGCAATGTACACAGCAGGCATGTGGCAATGTGCCATACATAGGCATTGCACGTGATCAGCATGTGCATGCACACCTTGGATCGGGGCCATAAACCCCAGCATTTCCTTTCTTGCAGGTTATATACTGCTGGTAATTTTATCCAGAGGCAAACGATCACCTTCGTCTCTACTCCATAATGTCACAGGGGCTGCTGCAGTTCAGAGGTCCTCCTTCACAACCTTTTGTTCCCCTGTGTTTCAAATCAATTTCATTATTGTTTTACTTGTGCTGTTTTTACAGAGGTAGGGGAATACAGTGTGAAAGGGTTGGATTGGGGGAGAAGATGGAATATTACGACCATCCCCAGTGGGAGGGAGTTTATAGACATGGGGAGGTGTGGAAAATTGTCTGGACTCCCGTGGATGAGAGGCAAAGGAGTGGGAGTGGATGGGGTATTTTTTAAATTATTGTATATTTTTGTATTGTGTGGGTGTCATTCGGCCCCGCCGCCGCCATGGGGAGGGGGCTGCGGAGGCGGGAGCTGAGTCACGCTCCTCGATCACTGGCGGTGGTGCTGGGCCCTGCCATCATGGCATGCTCGGGGGCCTCTTCCCCCTGCAGCGGTTGCACCAGCAACCCCGCCAGCCCTACAACAGCACGGCGAGGTGGGCTCCAACACCGCAGAGGCGGCACCACACTCTGTGCGGCGCTCTGCACGGCTTGCGGCGAAGCAGGGCAGGGGGCTGGGCCCTTGTGATATGAGGCCAGTTTCGCTATCATTTGCCCAGAGCTCTCTCCCTGAGTTACATGGCATACGAAAGCCTGCCAGCAAGTCAGGCTGGAGACCATGAGCTGAGAGAGAGAGATGATTTTACTTTCTACCAACTAAGAGACCAGTGCCCAGTCATTCTACATCTATGACTGAGGAATCAGAACTTATGGACCGTTGTACAGTAAGATGCTTATTTAGGAACTCAACCAGTATAGATCAGGAATGCGTTATTATTTACCTTTGATTTCTAGTAACCACTCTATATCAACGATCTTGCTTATGTAATCAATAAACTTACTTCTTATCTTTATGAAGAAGTGTCTGTGTCTAACATTGGAACACAAGTGAGCAACGAGAGTTCTCAAGCTCTTGCGAACCCAGAGATTAAAGAGTCTGTAAGCGGGAAGGATTCGGGCCCTTGAGTGACAAAGGAGTTGTCCTTGCGGCAGACTTGAACTGGCCAGAGAAAAAAACTGGTTCAAGTGGGCTGTGCGCGAGGGAAACTGAGTCACTCAAACCAGGTAAAGTGGGGGTGCGGACCCTCCAACCTGTGACAAACACATAAAAAATTACTGGACTAAACAGACTGTTGATCTGACTCAGTGGGTGCGTTTAGATGGACAGGCTGCCCCAGTGCTGGCCACGAAATCCTGCTTCACTCCTGGATAGCCGATCCATCTAAAGGTAGCCAGGCTCACCAGATGTTGAAGTGGATCAGGGGGAAGCCCCACCAGTGGCATTCCAGGATATCCCAGAGTGCTGCTGGCAGAGTAGGATGGCCAAACCTGGGGTACCGGCCCAAAGCAGAACAGCGGTCTGTTTGAGGCATGGACCCACACTGATGCTCTGCTTCTGGATGGCTGTTTCCCCGGGCAACACCATAGCATCGTGGATGCTCTTGCCTGCAACTCTATGGTGTGGGGAGTATGTGATGGTGAACCCCCAGAGTAGCTCTCAGGTTGGACAGTCCTGCATCCATCTAAAAACACTCAGTGTGAAATCTCTTATCTTCTTCACAAAACTGCATGGAATGGGGAGGGGGGGGTTCTGCTCCTTTTGTATATTTTTAATGAATTTTAAATTGTATATTTTGTGTGTGTTTTATTAATTATTAATTATTATATGTTTTGAAAGATGCCTCGAGCTGCTCTGTGAGCAGGAGGGTGCGGGGTAGAAATATAATTAAATAAATAAATAAATGGGAGCAAAGTTTGACTAAGACCACTTTCACACCACCACCACCACCACCCCGGCGCATATTTTGGCTGCGGGAGGGAATGCACAAGCCAGAATATGCATGGGGTTCAGTTGTTCTGAAAGCCTCCCCCTCCTACCCCACCGGTGTGGCTTTGCCAGCAAACACACGGCAAAGCTGGCGGGCATGGGCTTTCAGACCCGCCAAACCCCGCGCATATTCTGGCTTGCGCAGTCCCTCCCACAGCCAAAATATGCACAGGGGAAGGTGCGAAAGTGGTCTAAGAATGAGTTCTTCCCCAAAAATCTCTTGCTTGATATTTCAAAGAAGCTTTGAAAATTTTGTCTGAAAGTTGCCGTAACATTTTCGGTAAGTGTTACTATTACCTCTCTGAGACTTGGCCATCGCTCATTGTGCCATTCTAATTTCTGAAGTTAGTTCATGACATGCCGGAACTGGGCAGCTTTTTCCAACATCTGCAAACCGCGATATTGATTTACTAGCACTTACCCTGCCCACCCACAGATTACTTTTGTTGCAGCACCCAGACAGCAGAAGCATCTTTTAAAAGCAATGTGTGCTCTCCGCCCTGAGATTTATAATTCCTGTCACTGAAGCACCCACGTAATAATAAGTTACAGCGATGCATAAAACACATGCTGTTGGCATCACATCTCAAACAGATCCTTGATCCCATATTCTTTTACCCTTTATCTGAGACATCTGTGTTATAAAGCAGAAACAAGAGGAAAACATCAATTACCTTCCAGATGTTTAAAGAACGTGATCATCGCATTAGTTGCAAATGTAAGAGATGGAGCAAAACAGTTCAGATGATATTTCTTATTGGGCCAACTTCTGTTGCTGAGAGTATAAAAGTGCTAGGGCCACATGGAGCCTACAGCAGGATGCCAACAGCATGTATTTGATACATTGCTATAACTTATTATGTGGGTGCTTCAGTGGCAGGGATTGTAACTCTCAGGGCAGAGAGCACACATTGCTTTTCAACGGAGTATGCAAGCCTTGGGGCCATAAGACTTTGCTTGAGGAAGGGCCCTGTGTGGTCTGAAAACTTGCACTTTGGGTGAAAAGGAACATGGTGGCAGTGAGGCATGACCACGACCCACTCCAGGGCAGGTCACTGCAGCTGCTACTTCTTGAGTTGGCGGGGAGGGCTCTTCACACAAGCAGGCGTCGCCCTGTAAGCCAGAAGTGGGGGCTACAATAAAAGGTCCTTCCATGCTACGAGTCAGCCTGAGGAGCTGCCTACATGGGACAGGGCTCCCAGACCCCTGCTGCTCAGCCTGGATCGGGCCCCGGGGGAAGAGCTTCTGCAAAACGACTGATTGGGGCACTACCTCGGGCCCACCATCCACTGTTTTGTACACTCACTTGGCCCGCCAAACAGATGATGAGGGGTGCTCCTCAGGAGCTCCCCATCAGCTGTTTGGTGGGCTCACCCAGCTTGTCAAACAGCTGATGGGAGGTGCTCCTTGGGTCCTCCCATCAGCTATTCAGCAGGCCTGGTGAGCACACGCTTCCAGCCTCCACTCTATCAGAAGTTCGACGGCCAGGGTGAGCACTCTTCCCCAGGCACAATCCATGGACCTCGCCACACAGCGGGGTTGGACAGGCTAAACACATGGGAGGGTATCCGTGCCCAGGTGATTGGGCCTTAATCTGGGCTGCCCTGTGGTTAACATGGGCACACATCTGGTGGCAATGGAACAAACAAGTAGGAGAGTCCCAGGATAATGTGGGCTACTGTCATCTCTGTTTTTACGTGTCAAAGTGCTCTTTGGGCATGATCCTACAGCCATTTAAAACTGGTGCTAGTCTCCAACGTTAGTATCAGTTCCATCTAAGTGAACAGGATTCACACAGGTGCTAAGGACTAGCACTGTCACTATATGGGTGTGTGCATGTGTGTGCTCCTTGGGCTGATGGAGAGCACCCCCTCCCCCCCGAGGAGCACCTCTTATCAGCCATTTGGCGGACCAAGTGAGTTTGATTCGGAAGTTTGGTTCGGTCGACCAAACTAGTCGAGTTCGGTCCAAACTCCGAACTTCCGAAATGCGTTCGCACATCCCTAATGGAGACCTGGCTGGACACTGAGTCAGGGCCTACCTTGGCTGACCTTGTCCCAGCTGGGTACTCCATGCAGCACCAGCCCCAACTGGAGGGATTGGGGGGGGCGGTGTAGCCATTGATTTTGGGGATACTTGGTCTGTGGGGAGATATCCAGTGCAGGCCCCATTGGAAGTAGAGTGCCTGCATCTCGTAATTGATTTGGCCCAAGGAGATAGATTAAGGATGCTGCTGGTATACCGTGCACCTTCCTGTATGGCAGCATCCCTGCTTGCCCTGACTGACCTGGTGTCGGAGGTGGTGCTGTGATCCCCAAGACTTTTAGTCCTGGGAGATTTCAACATCCACGAAGAGTTCATGGCCACCATGGCAACCCTGGGCCTGTTTCAGGTAATATCTGACCTGACTCACATGGGGGGACACACTCTGGACCTGGTGTTCTGCACTGACTCACATGGGGGGACACACTCTGGACCTAGTGTTCTGCACTGACCTTGAGGCGGGTGGTCTGTTAGTGGGAGGAGGTGTCATTTATGCCCTTGTCATGGACATTATCTCCTATGGGTCAGTCTCCCAGCACATGTCTGCCCCCGGCATGGTACGAAATCAGTTCATTTGGTTTGCCCCCAGAGACTTATGGAATCAGAGCGGATCCGGAATGCTCTGGGGGTATAACTTCCGACCTCAACAATCGCTCGCTCAATGTCCTCATTACTCTTTGGAACAGCTTTCTAGGTGACGCCATCAACCAGATGGTTCCCAGTCATCCGCTTCCTGACCATAGTGATGCAGCAACCCTGTGGTTCACAGAAGACCTACATCAGCTAAAGCAGGAAGGGAGGCGGTTAGAATGATGGTGGTGCCGCATTCGTACTTAAACTGACCGATTACAGCATAAAGCTTTGTTTAAAGCTTATGCTGTGGCTATGAGGGCAGCAAAGAGGAGGTTCTTTGCTACCACCATAGCTTCTAGTAAATCTCGTCCAGCTGAGCTTTTCCGGGTGGTGAAGGGGCTGGTCAGTCTGGCCTCTCTCCGCATGGAACTGGATTAGTCCATTGCTCACTGTAACATGTTTATTGATTATTGCAGATAAAATCACTCATATCTATCATGTCTTCAATGCTGCACTCGGTGGTTGTACCTGAGGTTATGAATGCCCCATCTGGTCCAATTTTGTGGGTCAATTTCAGCAGGTGTTGCCTACCGATGCGGTGGAGATGCTGGGGGCTATGAGGGCCACAACTTTTGAATTGGACCCGTACCCGTCCTGGCTGGTGAAAGCACTTGTGACAACTGAGGCAGCACTTGTGGATTTAGTCAACGATCTGAACCGAGAGGTGGATAGAGGTCTATCTACTCTGATTTTATTAGATCTGTCAGCAGCTTTTGACACTGTTGATCATGAGATGTTGGTGACTCGCCTGCAGGAGTGTGCAGGGGTGGGCGGGTCTGTTTTTGAATGGTTCCAGTCTTTCCTATCCAGTAGAACTCAGTGCTGGAGGAGTCTATATCATCCCTCCCCCCCCCCCCGGGAACTCATGTGTGGAGTGGTGTAAGGTTCTATTCTGTCCTCTTGTTCAACATGTATATGCAGCCTCTGGGCGAGATCGTGAGATGGTTTGAGGTTGGGTGCAATCAATATGCTGATGACACCCAGCTTTACCTCTCGTTTTCATCTGACTCAGGCCCGGCTGTCTCAGTGGTCACCCAGTGCCTGGATGCGGTGGGGAATTGGATGAGGTTAAGCCCTCTGAAGATGAATCTCGATAAGATGGAGGTGATGCTGGTGGGGAAGGGCAAAGGAGTGGAGACCCCTCATCATCAATGGGGTGCATCCCTCCTTGATCCCCCAGGTCCGGCGCCTGGGAGTTCTCCGTGATGCACAGCTCCATATGGATGCCCACGTGGCAGCTGCAGCGAGGAGCACTTTTTGTAAATTACATCCGTCATCCTCAGCCATGTGGTTCCGGCTCCGACCTGGCCACCGGCATCCATGCATTTATCACCTCGAGATTAGACTACTGCAACATACTCTGCATGGGGCTACCCTTGGTGATGTCCTGGAGACTGTAGCTGGTGAAGAATGTGGCAGCCTGCCTCTGGATGGGAACAGGCCATCAGGAGCATATAACACTGGTGCTCCATTCTCTGCACTGGCTGCCTATAGTCTAACAAGGCCTGATTCAAGGTGTTGGTGCTGACCTTTAAGGCCCTATACGGTCTGGGCCCTGCTTATCTGTGGGACAGCCTCAAACTCCATGTCCTGGATCAGCCCCTGCGGTCATCCGGGGGCACGTTCTTGGAAGTTCTCTGACTCTTCCAGGTGGCGACCTCTGAGAGGCTGTTCTCAATGGCTTCCTCCCAGTTGTGGAACTCCCTCCTGCTGGATATCTGCCTTTTCCTGGCTCTCCCTTCCTTTTGTAAATCCTGTAAGACCTGGCTGTTCTGCCAGGCATTTGGCGAGGGAGACGGGTCATGGGGTGAAGGGATGTTTTGTGTTTTGTTTTCTTTGTGGGGTTGGTGGGGTTTTAGATTGGCCCCTGTAACTGTGAATTTTAATGAATTTTAATTATTTAATGAATTTAATAAATACTGGTTTATTACTTTGAATTTTTTTGTCAGGTGCCTCCTCAAGCTGCCATGTGACAGGAGGGGGCGGGTTAGAAGTATTGGATAAATAAAAAATAAATAGTTTGAGGATCATGAGGCCTGACAATTGTCAATTTTTCAAATGTAAAAAAAAGGACAAAATACAGAACCTCAGCGTGTTTTTAGATGGAAGAGCTTTCTCCCACAGCTTTAAAATGTGGCTCAGGGAAACCCTTATGTGGTTGGGGGGGGGTGGGGAGAAATTGGATGCTCCTCGCTGGACCAGAAGTTGTCTGGGCACTGTTAGAAACAGTGGCGCTAGGGGACTCTCAGAAGTTTTGAGATGCAGACTAGGTAAGTCCCCGAGAGTCGAGAGTTGCCCGGTGTCACTGTTTCCAATGGCACCCGGGCAACTTCTGGTCCAGCAAGGAACGTCTGATTCCCCATGCAGGGGTTTCCCCAAGCCACATTTTAAAGCTGTAGGAGATGGAGAAAGCTCTCCTGTCTAAAAATGCCCTCAATGTCAACAACATTGACTTTTAACATTCTAAGACATTCAACATTTTGAAATGATGTTTTGGAAATATCATTGGGGGTTTTTTTTGTTAGGAAGTTTCTCATGAAAGTGACCCTCTTGTTTTTGATAGTGACCAGCTGTTTTGCATTTTCTCAGTCCATATCTGAGGAAGGACTCTGCCTGGAAAGCTTGAATAATCTCATCAACATAAGTTGGTCCAATAAAAGTTAACATCTTAGGGTGTCTATAAATGAGACAATATCCCGTCTGTGTTCTGTCCGTGCAGCTCCCACACAGCCCATACTCCCCCCCCCTTTCTTTTTTTTGCATGTAGAGCTAATAAGCAGGCAGCTCCCAGCCTTTTTTCATGTGCTGGCGGTAGTCAATCACCACTGATGGTGTCGCTCAGCACTTTCCCTCTCTCCAGTCCTGGCTCTGATGGAAAGGGGGGTCACAGACAAATACGGTTTCCTCCATGGCTGCGATCCCGCCCTTTCCATCAGAAGCAGCAATCTCCTCTTGCAGCTGCTTCACAGTGATCAGCTATGAAGTTGAACAGTTGCACACGAGCACTGTTTATTTGTTTTATTTGATTTGTGATGTGATTTTTATGCCACCCCCTCCTGCCACTGGCAGCTTGGGATGGCTTACAATAAAAGCTAGCAATAAAACAAATATTTCAATAAAATAACAAAATACAAAAATATAAAAATATCAATGAAAGCAATGAGGAAGAGTCCATAAAAACAGGTTGACTTCCCCACCCTAACCCCCCACCGACCACTGATCTTCCCTGCCAGACACAGTGCACCACTTAGGGCTTTGTGGACAGTGCCCCACATTCCCCCAGGTCCTGCCCATGTAGTCCCAACTGTGCCAGTGTTCCCTGGAGCAGAACAGACCCCAATACTGCAGTTGCCGCTGCTGCCGCAGTGCTGCCACTTTAAAACAGCAAACCAGCGCCGCGCTTCCAGATCTCCTTAGACGCGACGCTGGCTGGCAACTGTGCATGCACATCCAGAGTCTCTACTGCACATGCACTAGCAGTTGTTGTGTAACGTTCTGGACTGGGTGCTGCTCCCTGAGAGGTGGGAGCAGTCAGGAGACGAGTAAGGAAAAGCATTAGGAACACACAAAGTCATTCTGTGGTAAGGACGGCTGGATGTGCCGTCCATACCATGTGCATTGTGTATTGCACTGCTTAAATTTACCCACTAGGGGCAGAGTAACTGAGCCCCAATAGGGAAGGGGGAACTGAGCTCTTTTGAGGGTGCCTGCAGTGGCAGAAGTAGATGCGTCCAGAAGGCAGGAACCAGGGGTGACTGTAATTTACTGCACTTGCTCATGAAAATTGCTGGGGGACCAACCCAGTGATGGAATGCAAATGAGGGTGTAGGGCAGTGGTGAGGATGAAACCAGGGCCAGGCTCCAACTGCATGGGCTTGTGGCATCGTGTGAGCGAGTGCTGCTGGCACTTCCATGACTGCAGGCACTGACTGCATGCACTTCAGACTTGGAATTTATTTATTTATTACCTTTTGCCCAATGTCCATTGTGCTATTGTACCACTTCTCCAGTCTGCTGCTGAGTGTAGGAATACTGTGGATGAGTACACTTTTAAGCTTTATTGGGAGTTTTGAGGTGGGGGGGGAGGGGGGACACTGAGTTCAAAAGTACTCTTGTTTTTGTTTTGTGAAGAGAGATGGAAGCAACAGTGTTCTCAGTTTCTGACCAGGTGAGGTTGTTCAGGGCACAGATGAAATTTGGCATTTGCTTATGATGTCAGGAAAGCCCTCTCTTTTTTAGTCTGTGATCTAAACATGGCAAGCTTGACTCACTAGGAAGAGTTAAGAATCAATACTATAGGACAGCTCTTTAGAGGCTGAAGGTCCACCACGATGGAGGAAATGTTAGGGCATGTCTCCACACATCTGGGGAGCCTGAAGCCAGTCTACACTGCCAGAAATTGAGTGGCACTGACTGTGGGGAGGGAGAGGTAATGTCTGGAAATACACTGCTCCAACACACCCTCCAGTCTTCCTGCTAGAAGACTTCTAAATGGAACATGAAGAAACTCTCCCCCAACAGAACACCTAGGGTGGCAGGAGCAGCATCTAGAAAAGGGGATTCAGTCTCCATGTTCATTCATTCTAGGGATGTTCACTCAAGTCTGTCAGAGTAATACAGGGCCGTCTTTGAAGAGAGAAAAATTCAGCCTCTGTTCCAAATTCAGCCAAATGTGGCCTAGAGTGAGCAGGTGAAACTTCGACTGTAGGCTCTGGGTTCAATTTAGATCTATGTGGTAGTGGGTGTAAGTCACACATCAGCTACAATGGGTATTTTCAGATGTTACGAGATCACAGTGAACCCCAATCAATACCCACATGGGGCCAAAGCACCCGGAACGTCTGTTTGGCGGCCACCAGATGTTCGCCATGGTCAATTCCCACATAGGGTCAATTTCAACCATGCTTCTGGGGCTCCCCGCGGGACAATCACCACAAGCGTGGTCAAAGAAATTCCTGGTGGGAACCAACAAAAAGTAACGTCTGGCCGGGAACCACAGCCCGGAATCCCCGGCGGGATTCCAGGCCATGGTCAAATCAGGTGGCCGCGGCACCCGCCCATCTCCCCAGAGGGTGGGTGGCGGGGGAGCATGGGGAGCGGGGCCGTGTGGCCTAACGTTGCACCGCGCAGCCCCTCCCCGATTCCCCGCCAAGATCAGCCGGCACGTCTGTTGGACATGCCGGAGTGATCCCGGCGGGGAATCATTTTGATGATTCTGGGACGGGGCGAATGCCGCCCCGTCTCATCTGAAATCACCCAATGGGTCAGACAAAAGGTGTACAATGTACAAGACAAAAAAAGTGGGGGCAGGAACTAAGAGAAAGATGCAAGGAGATGCAACTCCCATGGGCCTCTGCGACAGTCTTCCTAGTTTAGACTAGGGTAACTGGGAAAATAATTGGGCTCACTTAACACAGGTTGAATTTGGTGCCTACAAAACATCAAATGTGTGTAACATTGCACTCCCTCCACACATAAAGAGCAAAAGAATAATAAATCTACAAATACTGTACAGGAGAAAGGAAATTTTACTTCACTAAAATATAGGCATGGGCGAACAGATCGCGGTTCGTGTTCGGCCGTTCGGTTCGGCCGCGATCGGTTCTTGTGTTCGCGTTCGGCCGTTCGGTTCGGCCGCGTTCGGTTCGTGTGTTCGTGTTCAGTCGTTCGGTCGTACCTCGCGTTCGTGTTCGCCCGTTCGGTTCGGCCGTTCGTGTGTTGGCCGTTGGTGTTCGGTTGTTCGGGCAGGTCGTACGTTCTTGTTCGGCCATTCGGTTCGTTCGCCATCGGGTTGTGCATTCGTGTTCGGTCATTCGGTGTTCGGGTGGTTCGCGCGTTCGCATTTGGCCGTTCGGCCGGAAATGTCGCGGGAAGCCGTAAAATCGGCGTCGCGCCGGAAATTCGTGTGCGTGAGTGAGGCGAGAGGGTGTGTGTTTGTTTCGGTGGCTGCTTGTGTAGTGTGTTTTGGTGATTGTTTTGGCTGTGCTGTGTGTTTGGGTGGGTTGGTGTGTGTTGTTGTTGCCTGTGGGTTGGACTGTGGTGTGTGACTGTGTGA
>QEPC01012160.1:348468-369934 GCA_003113815.1 Sphenodon punctatus | reverse complement strand
TGTTCGGCCATTTCGTAGTTCGGTGTTCGGTTCCGTTCGGTGTGTTCGGCCATTTCGTAGTTCGGTGTTCGGTTCCGTTCGGTGTGTTCACCATTTCGGTGTTCGGTGTTCGGCCCGTTCGGTGCATTCGTGTTCGTGTTCGTGTTCGGTTGTCCAAACAGGCCGAGTTCCGGCCGAACACCGAACTACCGAACCGCGTTCGCCCATCCCTACTAAAATAACTCCTAGCACCGACAGCTCTGTCTTCCATCAGAGACTGTCAAATAGAACTGTGGAAATTGTTTTCATATTTACTTCTCAGGAAACTCATTTTATACAGCTTGGGTTTGGGGACATGGAAATCCACTACTGTGGATCCAAACTGTTTCGTTTGGCAAATTCAAAAGTAGTGGCTGATACTATTTTATAGGGGTGGGACTTCACCCAAAAAAACGGATACCAGTTTTACCGGATACCGGTTCCCAAAAAACCAGTTTACAAGATTAGAACCGGTATACCGGTACCGGTATTTTTCCATTGATTTCAATGGGGAACTGTCCCCATTGAAATCAATGGAAAAAAAACACAACACTTTCCCTCCCCCATCCAGGCTGCACAGGTGAAAGGGGGGGGGTCAACCCCCCACCCACCCTGCCTAGCCTGGATTTTTTTAAAAAAAAATTTTAGTCAAAGTCCCTGCTAGTGAGGGCTCCGGGCTGCCGCCGTATCGGCGGCGGCGGCGACCCGAAGCCCGCACCAGCAGGTACTAGGGTGATCCCTGGGGTGGGGGTGGTTTAACACCCCCCAATCCCAGGGATCACCCTACCCCCTCACCCAGAGATCACCTACCTTTTGCGCTCCAGGCAGCGGCGGCTGCATGGCGGTCCAGCGGCTTCAGCTCTGGCTGACTTCAGCGCTTGACTAAGCCTTCCAGGGAACTTCCGGGTTTCCCCAGAAGGCCTAGTCAAGCACTGAAGCAAGGCAGCACTGAAGCCTCCGGACCGCCGTGCAGCCACCGCTGCCCGGAGCGCAAAAGGTAGGCGATCTCTGGGTGGGGGGGTAGGGTGATCCCTGGGATGGGGTGTGTGTTAATAACTGGATTAATCCGATACTGCCGGTACAGCAAAATACCAGCAGTATCAGATACCGGGGGTACCGAACTTCCCACCCCTACTATTTTAGCAAGCCTGGCTTTCTCATGGTTTTATGTGGATTGGATATATTGTGCATTCGTTGACTGAGTGCAGCAGGGGGGAAATTCAGCCGTGCGAACACTTGCTTTTTACGTGACCTTATAGTGTCTTATTGTGTTGTGCTTTTATATGAGAGCCCCTTTTAATTTTTTCCTCTCCCTGTGTGAGTTGATGCTTTAGAAAGTTGAACTTTGAAAGTTTAAATTGGTTGGTTGGGATATTTTGGTTGCACAGACAAAATATAGGAGCTTTTCCATTTGGTGACAAAGTAGTTTGTTGACTAAGAACGCTTTAAAAATAGTTGCTTTGATTATTTTCCCTCCCAGGGACCAATTGAAAACTTAGTGCAAGAGCTTCTTGTCTTCATCCTGGTAAGACTGGAATTTCCGCCCTCCTCCAGCACCTGATCCCTAACTGTCTGCTTTCTAATTTTAGGGGGAGAAGGTGAAATTCCATATTAATTTGAAAATTCTGGTTGGCTCCAACTACCATTGGCTTGGGCCCACCTACCGTTGGCTCCGCCCACTTCCAGCTCCGCCCACTGCCACACCAGCCTTAGAACCCACTATCAGCCACTGTCCCCTGCCAAAAGTCTGGTGAACAGCCACGTCTTACAATGGCGAGGAGGGGAGTTCCGGTGACAATCAGGCCTCAGCCAGCAGGGAGTTCCACAGCTGTGGTGCCACCACCGAGAACACCCTCTCAAATGTAGTCCCACGCCACACATGGAATTAGTTCCATCATGGGGTCAGGGATCTCCATAGTAAGTTTCCTTACAAAAAAGTCACGATAGACAATTATTATGACTAAATAATACTACAATTTATTATCCTTCAAACTGGCTTACACACTACTATAAAAGCACTACAGAAGCACGCAAAAAGGTTATTGATTACAAATATATATATTCTTGGAGAATATATCTCACCACGCAGATATCGCAGGTCCCCCAAAAGTTGGCCAGGGTCTGTGGGGTCCTGCTGGGGAACATAAGATGTTAACTTGCTGCTATGCTGGAGACTTGATAAGAATTAAAGAAAAAAATAGTAAAAATAAAAGATAGAAAGATAAAAAAAACTATAAAACAAAATTGTCTAGAGATTGAGGAATGGCCCCTTAACAGACAAGGAGCATGGAAGCTCCTAAAAGGGAGGGGAAAAGACAGAAAAGCACTTGGGGGAACTCTGTCCACCCAGCAGAGTTAAAAATGGAAAAGAAACAGGTTTATCTAAGAGTAATACAGTGCTTCCCTAAAAGAAAAGAGTGAAAAATGAAGTTATAAATGAAATAAAATGTAAAAATCAGAATTAAATTAAAGATGAGAAAAGATAGAAAAGTGTTAAAAATAGCTTCCCTTGATGCTGGTTCGGAGACTGCAGCTAGTGCAGAATGCGGCGGCTCGTCTCCTTATGGGGACGAGCTGGGGGGGGCACATCACCCCCGTGCTCCGCATGCTGCACTGGCTGCCTATAGTGTACCGAGCCCGATTCAAGGTGTTGGTTTTGGCCTATAAGGCCCTACATGGTCTTGGCCCTTCATACCTCAGAGACCCTCTCACCCTTCGTGCCCCAGAATGACCCCTGCGGTCCGCCAGGGGCACCTTCTTGGATGTGGATGTGGATTTCCAATGGATGTGGATGTGCTAGATCTCTCAGCTGCTTTTGACACAGTGGACCATGGGCTGCTGTTGAGATGGCTGCAAGACCTGGGAGGTCTGGACGGGACTGTCCTAGGATGGTTCCACTTATTCCTGTTGGGGAGAAGCCAGCGGGTGGTGCTGGGGGCTGAAACATCAAGCCCCCAGGCCTTGACCTGTGGCGTTCCACAGGGTTTGATCTTGTCTCCATTATTATTTAATGTGTATATTCAGCCCTTGGGGGAGATCGTGAGAGGGTTCGGGGTGTGATGTCACCAATATGCTGATGATACTCAGCTGTCCCTCTCCTTTTCAACTGACCCAGGTCCTGCTGTCTCATTACTTTCCCAGTTTTTGGAGGCCGTGGCGGATTGGATGTGGCAGAGAAGACTAAAGCTCAATCCCGGCAAGACAGAGGTGATGGTGGTGGGAAGGGCGAGGGAGGTGCTGGCTCCCCTTGTAGCAGGGGGTCCGCCCTCCTGTATCCCAGCAGGTTCGGATTCTGGGAGTGCTTCTGGACTCAGACCTCCATCTGGATCGACAGGTAGAGGCAGTGGTTAAAGCTGTATCTAGTGCGGAGGCTGCGTCCGTACATTTCCGGGCCTGATCTGGCCACCCTCACCCACACCTTCATCACCTCGAGGCTAGACTACTGCAACGCGCTCTACGTGAGGCTTCCCTTGACACTGGTTCAGAGGCTGCAGCTAGTGCAGAATGTGGCGGCCTGTCTCCTTACAGGGACGGGTCGTCAGGATCACATAACGCCTGTGCTCCGTACTCTACACTGGTTGCCTATAGAGTACAGAGCCAGATTTAAGGTGTCAGTGTTGACTTATAAAGTCATGCACGGTCTGGGCCCCTCATACCTCAGGGACCGCCTTGCCCTCCGTGCTTCAGGGCGATGCCTTCGGTCCACCAGGGGTGCCTTTCTGGAGGTCCCCCAGGTAAAATGGGGGGCCACAATGTAGAAGGCGTTCTTGGTGGCCGGGCCGCATCTTTGGAACTCCCTTCCGGAGGAAGCCCGCCTGGCCCCAGATCTGCTGGCTTTTCACTGAGCCTGCAAGACCTGGCTGTTCACCCAGGCCTTCGGAGAGGAGGGTGGTGTAGTTGGGGATAAATCTGGGGTTTAAAAGATATTTTTAAAATGCTGTTGTGGTTTTAGTACTTTTATTGTTATAGATTTTTTTGGCTTTTGTAAGCCGCCCCGAGATGCCATAAGCATGAGGGGGGCAGCTAATAAATAAATAAATCAATATTAATAGCCAACATCCTCCCCACATGGTGAATGATTAAAAGATGCGTACCTTTCCATAGCACCACGCATGCACCTGCCTTCAGGACTGAATTTTGTGTTTTTAATAACTCGGGTTTGGCTGCACCAAGCGATTTCAAGTTAGAGTAGCATTCGGTGGCGATATAATAATTTAATCCTCTAAAGCCTGGAGGCTCAAGTCATGTGGGGGAGAGATATGGATCCCTCCCCATGCAGTGAATGAGTAACAGGAATGTGACTTTCAAACGAACTGCTCATGCACCAACTGGCAGAACAGATTTTTTCATGTTTGATAACTTGGTTATCGTGACACCGAGCACTATCGTGTTACACTAGCACTCAGCAGCCACCTCATACTCCACACCTCTGAATTCTGAGGTCTTAAGTCATCCAGGGGGTGGGGGAGAAATATGGGCTGCTCCAAATCCTCCCCAATGGAGTGAATGATTAAAAGATGCGCACCTTTTCATACCACCGCACATGCGTCCGCCTGCAGGACTAAATTTTGTGTTTTTGATAACTCAGTTTGGGCAGTACCAAGTGATTAGAGTAGCACTCTAATCACTTGGTACTTTAATCCTCTGCAGTCTGGGGGTTCAAGTCGTCCAAGGTGGGGGGGAAGATATGGTTCTCTCAAAATCCTCCCCATAGAGTGAATGGTTAAAAGGGGCGTACCATTCCTGAATATCACATATCTTTTCAGATGCTCTATATTACTGAACGGAAATGGTGGTAGGCGGCATAGGAGGGTTCTCTCGACTGTGCATGCGCTAGCTTACTGAGCTGATTCTTTAATAACTTGTAAGTCACCCCGAGAGGCCATAGGCATGAGGAGGGCAGCTAATAAATATAAAGAAATAATCAAATAAAATAAATTCCAGGCAGGGAGGGCTGTCGTTCCACTTCACTGTCTGCAAATGCTCCACCGATGCCAGCCAGCCTGCAATGCTTGGCCAAGTAGGGGTGCCAGCCACTAAGTCCTGGCCAGGCCTCTGCTGCTGCTCCACTGATGCCTGGCAGTCTGCAACACCTGGCCTCTTCTGCTGCTGCTGCTGGGTCTCAGATGGCCAGCCATGCCCCCACGGGCACCCCCGGGGGCCAAGCCAACCCAGGGTGCCAAGCCCCAAGCCTTCCCGGTCTCTGCTGCTGCTGCTGCTGCTGCTGCTGTCTCTGACAGCCTGCTATGCCTCCACGGGCACCCCTGGAGTGCCCCAAGCCTCTGCCATGACTGAACTTTCCGAACCTTTGGGGGGGGTGTCCGAACTCCACGAGACCAAACCCACAAACCTGAACTGAGTTTGGGGGCCAAACGGCCGAACATCCAAACTCCGGTCTGTTTGCACATCCCTACTGCTGCTATTTGTGCACGTGCCTGGCACCATCTTATGTAGATAGAAATCCTTCATTTGGAATTCAGATCAAAAATTTCAGTCATTCGACATTCTGATCGAAAGTTTGACAGCCATTCCTTTTTCACAGAACTTTCCCCAAAAACCTGAAAGGCTGTTTCGAACCAGCCCTAGGGGAAGCTAAGTGCAGTTCAATTCTCTGCTATGGGCCACGGCTCAGAATTGGGATGAGGGCAAATTTACTGTTGTGGTTTTGCTTTCTCCCCTGCCCAAATGGATTTGTGTTGGAGGGGAGTCAATAAGGGCGGAATTGAGTCTGAACTTAAATATTTGGAAGTTGCCATCTGGTCACTGTGTTCTCTAGGTTAACTTTATTTAATACAAAGGGATGGAACTCCCACTACTTTTCATTGCTTTAAATTCTGACCCTGTCACCAATCTGTTTCCTGTGTTTGATAGCTCTTCAAAATCCTGCCGCAGCCTTTAGTTATTATTATGGCACCAGAAGACCCGAGGCCTGCTGAACAGTTGTTCAGAGCTCCTGCTATATGCGAGAAGGTGCTTAAAACATGAGAGGTCATGATTCTTGTTCCAAAACTTACAAATATAAATCAGGCATAACTCAGCTGACGTCAGTGGAAAAACACACTGGCAAGAAATGAGGCCCAGAGTGCTAAAACAACTTGTTTTTTATGGCTTGGATGCAATTTAGGGATGGGAGAACACAGTTCAGAAGCTCGGAGTTCAGTCCAAACTTGGCCTGTTCGGACGACCAAACCTGAACACGAACTGACTGAACCGAACTCAGTTCCGAATGCAGAAATGCCTGAACAGATTAGGCAGTTCGGATCGCGTTTGGGTGAGTTCGGGTGGCTAAAACGACAAAAACGTGGTGTCACTGGAAGGCCAAACGTGGCAGGGAGGGGGAGTCATCTGAGGAGCAGATTTCCAGGCATGAGGGGTGGAGAGGCTTGGAGTAGCAGCCAGCCTACCCAATCACCATCCCTTTTCCCCTCAGACCACTGGCTTCGCAGTCTGCGATTGGCCACAGGCTAGGCTGCACGGAGTCAATGGGGCTTGAGGTCAGACGGGCGCAGCAAGAAACAAAACTGATTGCCTTCCCCCTTCCCAACACCTTCTGAGTTAGTCACTGTTCCTGAACAGCAGGCGTTTCAAAAGAATCCCTCTCACAGCAATTTTTGTTCCTTCCTATTTCTAATCCATTGCCATTCTCCTCCTATTTCACCCATCCAATCCATTTACCTTCATATTATCATTTATTTAGATTATATTAGGTAGATTTTACCCCTCCTTGTGTTCCCTGTGTTCAATCTTGCTTCCTCCCTCCCCCCTCCATTGAATCCTTTCCCCTCTCCTTCTTATTGCATCCCTGACTCCCTTCCCCTGTTTTAAGTTTTGGATTTATTTAGAGTAGGAATATTATTAGATTGATTGTCATTTCAGTTTTTTACCTCTCCCTGTGTTCTTTGTGTTTCCCCCTGTGTAATATTGTATATATTATTAGCTAGACAGTTACTAATAGATATACATAGTAGTTAGCTTAGTTATAGAGATAGATAGAGATACAGTGTGTTTGTAGGATAAGGCCTTTGTAGTTAATTATTAGGATATTCTAATTAGTTCAATAGGTTTTAGAATACTTAATAGCAGTTAGATTTAGTGTAGATTATATATATATAAAAGAAACAGCCACTCCAGCCCCAGGACCCACCATCAGGGTTCTGGGGTTTCCGTTACTGGCAGGGAGGACTGTGGCCAATATGTATCTAAAAACTGCCACTCTAACCCCAGGACCCACCATCATGGGTCTGGGGCCATCATTCCTCGCACAGAGACCCTTCATTCCACCGCATCAAGAAACAGCCACTCTAGACCCAGGACCTGCCGTCAAGGTTCTGAGGCCAAGTTACAGGCAGGGAGGGCTGTGGCCAAGACCTAGAAGCTGCCACTCTAGCCCCAGGAACCACCATCATGGGTCTGGGGCCATGATTTCTCGCACATAAGCGTGTCATTCCACCCCATCAAGAAACTGCCACTCCAGCCTCAGGACCCACCATCAGGATTCTGGGGCCAAGGTACAGGCAGGGAGGGCTGTGACCAATATGTGCCTAGAAGCTGCCACTCTAGCCCCAGGACCCACCTTCAGGGTTCTGGGGCAAGCTACAGGCAGGGAGGGCTGTGGTCAATATCTACAAGCTGCCACTCCTGAAGCTCCAGGACCCACTGTCATGGGTCTGGGGCCATCATTCCTCGCACAGAGAGCCAATTTTCAAAAGCATCAAGAAACAGCCACTCCAGCCCCAGGACCCGCTGCCAGGGATCTGGGGCCAAGTTACAGGCAGGGAGGGCTGTGACCAATACCTAGAAGCTGCCACCTTAGTCCCAGGACCCACCATCATGGGTCTGGGGCCATGATTTCTCACACAGAGGCATGCCATTCCACCCTATCAAGAAACTGCCACTCTAGCCCCAGGACCCACCTTCAGGGTTCTGGGGCAAATTACAGGCAAGGAGGGCTGTGGTCAATATCTACAAGCTGCCACTCCTCTAGCTCCAGGACCCACCATCATGGATCTGGGACCATCACTCCTTGCACAGAGGCGATGTCTGTCAACCACATGAAGAAACAGCCACTCCAGTACCAGGACCCGCCGTCAGGATTCTGGGGCCAAGTTACAGCAGGGAGGGCTGTGGCCTATATCTACAAGCTGCCACTCTTCTAGCCCCAGGACCCACCGTCATGGGTCTGGGGTCATCATTCCTCACACATAGACTATTTCTTTCAAACGCATCAAGAAACAGCCACTCCAGTCCCAGGACCCGTCCCCAGGGTTCTGGGGCCAAGTTACAGGCAGGGAGGGCTGTGGCCAATATCTAAAGCTGCCACTCTTCTAGCCCCAGGGCCCACCATCATGGGCCTGGGGCCATCATTTCTTTCACAGACAGCCTTTTTTCAAACGCCCGATCCGAACCGAACATGACTGAACCAAACGGCCAAACCCAAACGTGGCAAACGGACCGAACGGATGAACCGAATGGACAAACCAAACCAAACCGGACCGGACCAAATGGTCGAACCCAAACCACGACCATCCCTAATGCATTTCAAAATGTCAAAACTCAGTCAATGCTGAGACCTGGTGAAATGAAAGTGATAGCAATGTGCCACTGTATGGGACCACTAGCCCAATGAGATGCTTTTCTTAAAGCGTTATGAAGCTCTGCATGCATGAAATGTTTCGGATGAAATAGTTTCTGCTCCCAAAATAGAGGAATATTGGGTGCAGTTCCATTCCCTATTCCATAAAGGGAAGGTAGCTTGAAAATTGGAAATAAAAGGCAGTCAGTGAAGGGTGATTTCATCAAGGTACTGGTACTTTCTACGGAAGCAGAGAGATGTATGGGTAAGGAGGGAAACAAGGGGTATCATAACTGCTGCCACAGGAGCAATCTGGAATCTTGCATTCTCACATTGTTCTTCTTCCTCACTTACTTAAGAATAATATAAAACTCAACCTTGATAAATGTAAAGTTCTGCATTTAGGGAATAAAAACAAATGCACAGGTATAAGATGTGGGATACCCAGCTTAGCAGCAACATACGTAGAAAGGGATCTAGGGATTGTTTTTAATCACAAATTGAACACGCATCAGCAATATGATGTGGCTGCAATAAGGGCTAATGCAGTTTGAGGCTACATTAACAGAAGCCTTGTCTCCAAGTCAGCAGAAGTAATAATTCCAGTCTATTCAGTAGAGATGGGAATTTCCATTTTGGATTAATCTGAAATGGTCCGGAATGGGCCATTTCAGATTAATCCAAAGAAACCCATAATTAGGGTATCCCAGCTACAGATCCTATTTCCCCCCACACACTTCTATTCCCTGGGGCCATGGAACCTTGGATGGCTTGCTAGCTGCTAGCCTCGGAGGGCTTGATTGAAGCCCTATCGCTGCTGTGGGGGCTCTGTTAGACTTCATCACTGTGGCATCCTCAGTCCTCTAGATTGCACATGTGGAAAATGGTCACTGGCGCTGTTTTGTGAACACACAAGATGGCCACCACCCTTATCCAAAATGGCAGCAGGCAAAATGACATCACTGCCCTTTTGGATAAGGGCATAGGCCATTTTAATGGCCCCAGTGACCATTTTGCACATGCGCAATCTGGAGGAAGGAGGATGCTGCAGTGAGGGAGCCGGATGGAGTCCCCACAGCAGCGACGGTGCTTCAGTCAAACCCTCCGAGGCCGGTAAGTAGGAGTGTTGAAACGAGAATGCTCTGCGCTCTTGTTAGAATCTATAAGATTCTGGAAAATCCCCCCAAACACTCTGCACATGCCCAATGGCCGCTGCAGCCATTCTGTATTTGTGAAGTCCCTGGTGGCCGTTTTTTGCGCAGAGCATTTTTGAGGTTTCTCTAAAAGCTCGCAAGATTCTTGAAAACCTCAAAATGCTCTTTGCATGCGCAAATGGCTGCTACAACCAGCGCCACCACCACCGCCACCACCACAGTCCCACAGTGGCCACTTTGCACATGTGCAGAACGTTTTTTGGGTGGGGCGTTTGAAGTTCTTGAGAATCTCGTTGAGAATGGTGGTGAGAACACCGATTCTTGCAAGATTCTCTACCCTGAAAATCTCAACAAGAAGGCCACTCTTGACGAGATTCTTGACCTGGGTGAAATCTTCTTTCAGTCCTAGTAAGTAGCACTCCAGGCCTCTGAGGAATGTAAGTGGGGGGGCTTGGGGAATACAGGCTCTGGGGGCTGAGGGTAGGGGATTCAATTCTGAGTTGCTGCCCTTTTGGAAAATGGCACTGACACTTCCAGTGCCATATTAGAAAAGGGCACGTATGCACAGAATGGCCTGGTGCCCATTTTGAACATGTATGGGTTGTTTGTTTGTTTTTTAAAAAAATAATCAGTTTTATAGGTTTTCATGGATTTAAATATGAAATCAAAAGCCAAATCTGTCATTAAATCCATAAAAATCTATAAACCGAAACCAAAAACAACCAAAATTGGAATTCCCTCCACTGTCCCATCCCTGCTATTCAACCCTGAACAGGCCTCACCTGAAGTATTGTGTCAAGTTTCATGTGCATGATTTTAAGGAGGACATTGACAAACTGGATCATCTTCAGAGGAGGACAAAAAAGGTGATAAAGGATCTGGAAAACAAATCTTATGAGGTAACATTGAAGGAACTGGGTATGGTTAGCCTAGCAAAGGGAAACTTAAGAGGAGGCATGATCGCGTTCTTTAGAGGTGTGCACCAGCGACCCATGCTGTTATTAACTTTTGTTTTTTGCTTTTGTTATTAAAAACTGTCGTTATTCGTTCTCCTTAACAAAATTTCATTTTTCGGTATCAGTATCGCATGAAACCAAAAATTTTATTTTGGGTTTCGTTTCGATCAGCATGTGTGTTTGCAGAGGGCGGGGGGATAGTGTGCGTGTGTGTGTGTGTTAGAAGTGTCAGAAGTACCAGCAGACCGCATCTCATTAGTTTATTTATTTATTTATTTATTTATTGGATTTTTACCCCACCCCTCCTAAAACAGCTCGGGGCGGCTTACAATAAAAATAAAATACAAATATAAGCCAATCTATAAAATACATTAAAACACTTAAAAAATACCAACCATTAAAACAGGACTAGGGAACAACCAAAGTAAAACAATAAATAAGGATGAAGGGGGAATAAAACCCCTACCCCCTCCCCCCCTCCCCAAAGGCCTGGGCGAACATCCAGGTTTTACAATTTCGCCGGAATGTTAAAAGGCTTGGGGCCAGGTGAGCTTACTCTGGGAGGGAGTTCCAAAGGCGTGACCCAGCTACCGAGAATGCCCTCTCCATTGTGGCCCCTCGCTTAACACGGGGGACATCCAAGAAGGCACCCCCGGCAGACCAAAGGAGCCGCTCTGGCCCCTAAACACACACACACACAGCCCCTCCCCATCCGCACGCTGATGAAAACGGAAACGAAACAAAAACCAAAAGTTTTGGTTTCGTGAGATACCAATAACGAAAAACAAAATTTCATAATTGATTTCATCATCATTTTCGCTTTCACTATTGTAATAACAAAAACGAAAAACAAAAATTTCATTTTCAAAATAACAAAAGCGAAGTGCACACCCCTAGCAGTCTTTAGATATCTAAAGAACTGTCACAAAGAAGATGGCCTGGATTTCTTCTTCATTGCTACAGAGGGCAGAACAAAAAATAATGAATTCAAATTACGGGAAGGTAGATTACGGTTAAATATCAGGAAAATCTTCCTAACAGTAAGAGCGGTGTGGCAATGGAACAAGTCACCTACGGTGGTCATCGGCTCTCCAACCCTTGAGATTTTCAAAAAGAAGGTTGGACAGCTCTCTCTCTATCCAAGCTGGGGGTTGGACAAGATGACCTTAAAACCTATTTCAGCTCTATGATTCTATGAAACTTCTCATGCCCCAGATGATTGGCGTGGTTGGAATGACATTGTATTAAAACTACCTTTGAAACTCTTCATCTTCAGGTGCAGAAATTTTTTTAGATGTCTGCATGGTGTGTATACCCTTATGAGATTATACAAAAGTTCCAAGGTTTCAGGAACAGCTGGAATTTATCAGAACAGTTAGAACAGGGCTGCACAATGTCCGGCCCAAGGGTTGCACAAGGCCCGCAAGGACCTTTCCTGCAGCCTGACTCCTCCTGTCCACAGAGACCTTTCCTGAGGCCCGCCATGCCTCCTGCTCTGGCAATCGCCTTTCTACTAGCCCCCGTACTGGTGGAAAACCCACCTTCCTCCTGCCACGTGATCCTGGCTTGCCCATGTCTGAGCACCCTGTCGTCTAGGTTTTTGGGTGTGGGGGATACCATCTCTGAGTTGCTATGTGGCTTCTGTCTGCCCCTACCTGTGCACCCTGCCATGTGATCCTGGTTTGCCTCTGCATGCGCACTCTGTCTCCTAGGTTTGTGTGTATGTCTGTGTGAGTGTGCGTGCCAGCTTTGCCATGCGACTTGGAGGAGTTAAATTAAGTCAGGCTCACAGTGGAACTTCTTTGGAGCACAGGACTTGTTTGTTAAATAAACTTAATCAGAAATTGATAGGGATGGGCGAACAGAACCGAGTTTGGAAATTCGGAAATTCGATTCGGTTCAGTTTGGATATTCAGCTCGGTTCGGAAGTTCGGTTCGGTCGACCGAACTATTTGAGTTCGGTCCGAACTCCGAACTTCCGAACAAAGTTCGGAAATTCAAACCCCATTGAACTAAATGGAATATTATCTTTTAGGGATGGGTGAACAGAGCCGAGTTCGGAAATTTGGTTCTGCTCGATTCTGTTCGAAAATCGAGTTCGGTTCGGAAGTTCGGTTCGGTTGACCGAACTGGTCGAGTTCGGTCTGAACGCCAAACTTCCGAACTGCGTTCGCCCATCCCATGAAATTGAATTGCATTTTATTACTGAACATTTATTTGTACAGCCTTGGAGTAGCCCTGATGCCCCTTCCCAGTGTAATCTGATGTGTTGATTCTTTGTATGCAGGCTTGCAATTGAATCAAATTAACTGTCTTTTTTAACATTCACGCAAGCTATGCAAATTGGGGTGGGGTTATGCAAATTGGAGGTGGGGTCATGAAAACTGGGGGCGGGGCCACATGCGGCCCAGGGTTGGGTCCAAACCAAATATTCCGGCCCTAGGCACGAATCAAGTTGAGCACCCCTGAGTTAGAACCTAGAACGGGAGGGAGGCAGTGGCTGCCTTCAGGCACTAGTTAGTCTCCTTAAATATGTTACAATGCATAGTTTTTGCAGTTATAACACTGGATTATTAAAAAACATTGCTAGTAAAGAACACAACAGGCTGATTCTTGCATTGCCTCACATCTTCCTGCAGTCACTTCAATTTGTTCAAAGCGCAGAATGCCAGATCAGGACAGTAATATATATGTTTTGTGGGGGTTTTACACCTGTTTTGGAGAGGTATAAATGGCTGATACAAAACATAAAGCCATGTAGAATCTGCCCTGGTGTGTTAAATTTTCATTAACTCAGCAGCTCATTGACTGCGGGATGAATAAATCTAGGCTTCGTAAAAAGTAAACATAAAAATAAAGCTTCCTGCACCGGATTCCAAGCCAGTGGGCAATATTATTTTTATGACCCTGAAAACAGCTTGCTGCTGAGGAAATCATAAGGGAAGCCCTGGATAAGGATCCTGACATTAACAGAGAAGGCCTCCTTTGCCTTCATTTGCTAGAACTCCTACGTGTCCATTTATTATTAATAATCATTATTAATAATAATTAATAACCTTTATTTTTATATAGCACCCCCCTGCCATGGCACTCGGAGCGCTTTACGTACAACACAAATTTTAATCCTCACAACAACCCTGTGAGGTAGGTTAGGATGAGAAAGTATTGGAACTGGCCCAAGGTCACCCAGTGCGTTTCTGGTTAAGGCAAAACTTGAACCGACCCACCTACCCCAATACTGCATACCTAGCCATTACTCCTCTGGCTCTCTGAGATACAGATACACTGAGCTGTTCTCCTCCAGGAATCGGTAGAAATATGTAATTAACTTTCAGTCTCTTCAATACACCAGGAACTATTTTGCTCTGAACTTGCCACTCAGATGTATTTTTGTAGGTTTAGCATTTTCTTTGGTTGTTGTTACAGAGCTAAAGTTGGTATAGGCAAGCTGAATGGCATTATCAAAGCAGATTTACATTTGACATCAGACTGAATAATAATAACAATAATAATCAATAAATAATAATACAAACTTTTAAAAAACAGAGCCAAAGTCATAGATTTTGGTTTCATTTACACAAGTGCAAATCCAGAATGATCCCATGGATATAAATCTGTTTTCTTCTGGACTTATATCAGTATTTACTAGGGATCAGAATATGGCCTCCTTCAGAATCCTTCATTCCAATTTCATGGAAGGAAAAGGTCACTGTCTGCTTTATTTTTATGGCTGGTGTGATGGATCATTGGCGCAACAACCACTTAACCTTCTAGCTTTCAGCTCATAATACAAAGATTAGTGGATTTGCCTTTGCAACGCCTCCATAAGGAGAAGGTCAGAGTTGTTCCAGTTCTACATAACTGAACGCGCAGAGAGAGAGAGACTGGCGAAAAGGTATGTAAGTGTCCCTTGTGCTTTTGGACATTACATGGGATGAAAAATGTAACTGTATTAAGTTTGTGTCTGTTGGAATTCAAATAGAGTATTCATGGTCTATGATTTTTTAAGGCTGCCATAAATCAGACTCACCTGATTTCTGAATCCAATTCAAAGATTTGTTTCCATTAATGAATCCTCAGATTTGGTTGATTTAAGATCATCAGCAAGATTTCTGATGCCATCAAAAAATCCAACCTAATGAAGTTGCAGTTGAAGTCTCCTTAGTTTGATATTCAATACTAGTTCTTTCCATTAGTTTGTTAATCAGTAAGTAACTGAACTGAAATGCCAATTTGGTTAGAAGTCAGTTATCCAAGGACATAGGACAACTGACAAGGTTAGTTATCCCTGATTCCTCACTCCCCTCACCTAACTCCTGCTGATACCTACACCATCCAGTACAATCTGTTACTTGAGGTCTGTGTACTCATATCCTCACCACACGGACCAGCCAGTCATCATTCTCAATGTAACCAAGCCAAGCACGTGCACCTGGGACCTCGCATCTTTGTGAATGTTACACTCCTTGTCTCTCCCTCTGTTCCCCTTCCTTCGTCTCCCCCCACCCTAGGGATGTGCAGACACGGTTCGGAAGTTCGGAGGTCAGCCCAAACTCGGTCTGTTCGGATGACCGAATGTGAATCGACCAAACTGAACTCGATTCCGAACTCTGAAATGACCGAACAGTTCGGTCGGTTTGGATCGAGTTCGGATGAGTTCGGGTGGCAAAAACATGTCACTGGAAGGCAAAAAGTGACAGGGACGGGAAGTCAACTGAGGAGCAGACTTCCAGGCATCAGGGGTGGAGTGGCTTGGAGTAGCAGCCAGCCTGCCCAATAACCATCCCTTTTCTCCTCAGACCACTGGCTTCTCAGTCTGCGACTGGCCATGGGTTGGCTGCTTGGAGCCAGTGGGGCTTGTGGTAAGGTGGGCACAGCAAGTAACAAAACTCATTGCCCTCCCCCCTGCCAACACCTTCTGAGCTAGTCACTGTTCCTGAACAGCAGGCGTTTCAGAAGGCTCCCTCTCCCAGCAGTTTTGTTTTCCTCAGTCCATTGCAATCCTCCTCCTATTTCACGATCCAACCCATCTACCTCCATATCATCATTTATTTAGCTTAGATTAGATAGATTTGGGTGTTATTTTTTGGTTTTACCCCTCCCTGTGTTCCTTGTGTTCAGTCTTCCTCCCTCCCTCCCCCCTCCATTGAATCCTTTCCCTCTCCCTCTATATATATTCCATCCCTGATTCCCTTCCCCTGTTTTTTTATACATTTTGAGTAGCATTAGATTGATTTAGGTTTCATTTCAATTTTGTACCCCTCTCTGTGTTCTTTGTGTTCCCCCCCATCCCATATATATAGAAAGATATTAGATTAGATATTAGATCGTTTTAGGAGTTAGCTGAGATAGAGATAGTGTTTAGAGATTTAGTAGTGTTTGTAGGAGTAGGCCTTTGTATTTATTAGATAATCCATTTAGTTCATAGCATTTAGAATAGTTAATAGAAGTTAGATTTAGTGTAGATAGATAGATATAATATTAGATAAAAATTTATATTCAAAAATAAAAATAAATAAAAATAAAATAAAATATAAAAACATTATTTTGGAGGGAGAAATGGAGAAGGGAAGGAGAGGCCGGTCTGCTGCCCATAGGGGAGGCAATGGGGCACGTGTCAGAGGCAGAAGAGGCTGTGCCAGGGGAGTGGCAGCAGACAGCAGCAGTAGCCCGAGCACATCACCACGCCCCAAACTCAGCAGGCCTGCTTTAGGGCAACAGGCTTCAGCGGCTCAGCGGCGCCTCCTGGCAGTGCCCTCCTCCACTGCCACACTGGGCACTGGAAGGCCTGCAGTACATGAGGCTGTGTCTGTCTCTGCTGCTGGTGGTGCTGGAGCAGGTGCTGCTACTTCCCATGTTCCTTCAGGGCCACCAATGTTCCCCACTGTCAAGGCGATACCCTGCAGTCCAGAGCTGGTGGATCCCACCCCATCTGCTAGAGGCAGGGCCTGATCCCTGGGCAATGGCAGTAAGGAGAGGAGGAGGAGGAGGAGCAGCAGTACTAGCAGCTATAGATGGGGGCACAGGAAGAGTGCCAGCAGCATGGCAGGCATGAGCAGTCAAGCCTCAGGGTCCCAGTACTCCCCTTCATGGGACATCAGCACGATCGTGGACAGTGAGTTAGAGGCTGACACTAGTGCCGCTGAGGAGATGTCTGGAACTGAGGTGATGGCTGAGCCTCCTCCCAGAGCTGTGTTGTCAGTGCCACCAAGTTCTTCCCATTGCAGCAGTGCGTCACCTGGGGCGGGCCCGAAGGCAGGCGGGGGGGGGGGGAAATCCTCCGTCTGAGAACATTTTAAGCTGATGCAGGCAGATGATCTCAGAGAGGTGCAGTGCACTTTGTGAAATAAGCTGGTGAAGTGTGGGCAGGTGCTCGCCAACCTTGGGACAACGGCAATGGCGAGGCACCTAAAGTCATGCCACAGTGCTCTGATGCTAAGTGGGAAGGTAGGGGAAGTGGATGCCAATGGGTTCCTGACTGCAGCGGCCAGTCACCTGGTTCCTTCAGTGGGCAAGCGTCCTGCACCAACTGCTGCTACCTCTAGCAGCAGGAGCAGTATGGGGGCAACACAGCAGCAGGAGCCTCGCAAGCAGCATCAGTCCACTATGGAAGAGCTGGGGTGGGGACAGCTGCCAAGGCCATCGGGAGGTGGAGGGCGGCGTGGCTTCTTTCAAGAGAAAGCCAAGCGCCTGTTGGCTGAGATGATTGCGCTGGATGGGCAGTCCTTCTCAATTGTAGAGGGCAAGGGCTTCCAGTGGCTTATTGGATTCCTGGCCCCTCAGTTTAAGCTGCCTTCCCGCTCCATCATGAGTCAGACTGTGGTGCCACAGCTGTACAGGGCTTTGAAGGAGCAGGTGAGGGAGCAGCTGGCAGGGTCTGGGGGGGGGCACTGTCCACTTTACAACAGACCTGTGGTCAAGTAGGAATGCACAGCATGCCTACCTGGCAGTGACTGCACACTGGTGGTAGGACCCAGAGGCAGTGTTTGGCAGTGGCAGGAGGAGTCCTGAAGCAGGGTATAGGTGGGCCCGGCTTCAGGCACAAGTAATGGACAGATCCCACACCTCTAGGAACCTCGAGGCAGCCCTGACCGCCATGGTGAGGGAGTGGGTCATGCCAGGCGCAGCCTTCACCAAGGGGTGTGTGGTCACAGACAACGCAGCCAATATACTGAAGGCAGTCCATGATGGAGGCTTCACAAGCATCCCTTGCGCCATACACCTTCCATCTTGTGGTCAGGGACGCTCTGGGCTTGGGGGATAAGGGGATTGGGCAAGGCACCCTTAGCTCCCTGGTCGAACGGGGGAGGAAGCTGGTGGGGTTCTTCAACAAGAGCGTGAAGGGCAGCAAGCTCCTTCAGGAGAAGCAGGCCAAGCAATGGTCCCCGGTCCACCAGCTGGTCCAAGATGTCTCCACCACGTGGAATTCCACCTTCCTGATGCTTGAACAGCTTCTTGAGCAGAAAGTCGCCTTGCATCAGGTGGAACTGGAAACAGACATCGAGGCACTTCCAGGGTACAACAGGGAGGAATGGGAGATCCTTGCTCACACGGTCTACCTCCTGAGACCATTCCTGGCCATGACAGAGACCGTAAGCAGCTCCACCGCCACCCTCAGTCAGGTGACCCCATTGATCCATAGTCTCCACAGGAGCCTGGACGAAATTCTCGGGGGGAGGGATTGTGGCCCTCATGGCAGGAAGATGTCCGATGAGGGACTTGACCTGTTGACCTTTTGACGTGTCTATAAGACTTGGCTGTTCACGCAAGCCTTCAGAGGGGAAGGGGGACAGGGGGGCGGGGGTTGGTTTTTAGTGATGTTTTAGAATTGCTGGGGGTTGTTTTATTGTTGTTTTTTATTGTTATATTGGGTTTTATACTATTTTACACCACCCTGAGATGCCGTGGGCAGGAGGGAGCGGCTAACAAATGGAAATAAATAAATAAATAAGTAAATAAATAAGGCTGGGCTGGATGTGCGCTTTGACGAGCTCCTGTACCGGGAGGAATATGTCCTGGCAACCATGCTGGACCCCAGGATCAAGGGCAGCATGCATTCGAGACAGCGGTCTATGGCCTCCGGAAGGGTGTGCTGCTGTAGAAGGCCCAGCAGGTAGAGCGGGCCATGCAGCAGGACTCCCCTGTGGATGGTGGGAGTGGGAGCAGCGACCCCTTCCAGCCATCTAGGTCTATCCCTGCCCCCAGCCCTAGTGGTAGCTGAAGAACCAGCAGCAGGATGAGCAGCAGCAGCACCTCTATTTCCAGCAGCTCCTCCTGTCTGCAAGCCACTCTGGGGAGCATGGGACCCAGCACAAAAGGGCAAGCAGCATGGCTGAGGGCAGTGGTACAGGTGGTGCCCACCCAGAGCTACCAGAGGGAGTATGATGGTGCCTCAGCAGCAGTGGAGACCTACCTGGAGGAGGAGCCATGCATTGACCCCATCAGCGATCCCTTGGCCTACTGGGCCGGCAAGGCCAACGTGTGGCCAGCCCTGTTGAAAGTGGGCAAGGGTATCCTGTCCTGCCCACCAACCAGTGTCCACAGTGAGCGGGTGTTCTCTGTGGTGGGGGACATTTGCTCCCCGCACCGCCTCAGACAAGGGGCCAAGTTGGTGGAGCAGTTGTTGTCCCTATAGGTTCCTAAAGATCAACCTTCCGCTGCTGGGATTCTCTGCCCCAGAACAAGGAGTGATGGTGTAGTGGTACACCAGAGGCAGTGTTGGGATGGGGCTCCTCCTCCTCAATCTGGGCTAGGGCTACTGCTCTTGTGCTGCTGAGGTGCTGCCCCTCCCTCCCAATGCCTGGCATCCACCCTTAGGGATGGGTGAACAGAATGCAGTTCGGATGTTCAGTTGTTCAGTTCAGAACCCGAGTTTGAGTTCGATGGTTCGGTTCAGCCAGGTTCAGGTTGGTCGAACTTGGCAGAACAGTCAAAAATAGCGCTATCGAAACCGAAACCGAAACCTAACTTTTAGGCCTTGAAAAGGCGTTTTTCCTGCCTCCTAACTCATCTGAACTCATCTGAACACAACCGAACTGTTCGGTCATTCGAGAGTTCGGTTTGGACATTCGGTTCGGACGTCTGAAGAGACTGAGTACGGTCCAAACTCTGACCATCCGAACCACGGTCGCCCATTCCCAGCCTGCCTGTCCCAGCCTGCCTGTCGTACTGCCTCTCATGCCATGCTGCCTGTCTGCCCTAGCAACCAATGTCTGCTGCTGCTGCCAATGTCGCCTACCTACACTATGCTGTCTGTGCCAAGGGTTCTGTACCCTGGCAAACAATGTTTGCTACTATGCTGCTGCTAGTGCAAATGGTCCGGCCCCAGGCCTCTATGCTGTCTGTGCCAAGGGTTCTGTACCCTGACAACCCGCTGTCTGCTGCTGCTGCTGCTGCTGCTGCTGTCAATGGCCCCCAGGCCTCTATGTTGTCTGTGCCAAGGGTTCTGTATCCCGGTAACCCACTGTCTGCTGCTGCCAATGGCCCCCAAGTCTATATACCATCTGTGCCAAGGGTTCTGTACCCCGGCAGCAATGTCTGCTGCTGCCAATGGCCCCCAGGACATCTTACTTGTGAGCAAGATCCATGCCCATCCTGGCTGGTGAAAGCCAGCCAGGAGATGTTATGGCCATTGCTGTCTGGGGTGGTTAGTGCCTCCCTTTGGGAGGGCAGGGTGCCTGACTGCCTGAAGGAGACTGTGGTTAGGCCCCTGCTCAAGAAACCATATCTTGACACTGATGCTCCTGCCAGTTATCGGCCGGTCTCTAATCTTCCCTTTTTAGGGAACGTTATTGAACGGGCAGTGGCACAGCAGCTTCAGGAACATCTGGATCGCACCAGTTTCCTTGATCCCTCTCAGTCTGGGTTTTGGCCCGGGTATGGTACGGAGACTGCATTGGTGGCCTTGGTTGACGATCTCCATCTGGTATTGGACCAGGGTCATCAGACCTTACTGGTCCTGCTAGATCTTTCGGCTGCATTCAATACAGTGGATCATGAGGTGTTGGTGACCCGCCTGCGGGTCCATGCCGGGATTGGCTGCACAGTCATGGACTGGTTTCATTTGTTCCTGTCCGGGAGAAGTCACCGGGTGGTCTTGGGGGCGTGTCTTCCGCCGAGGACCTCATGTGTGGAGTCCCGCAGGGTGCTATTCTGTCCCCTCTCTTGTTTAACATCTATATGCAGCCATTAGGTGAGATCATGAGAGGGTTTCAGGGCATGCAGTGTCACCAGTATGCTAATGAAACTCAGCTCTACCTCTCCTTTTCCACTGACCCAGGTCATGCAGTCTCCCTATTTTCCCAGTGCCTGTCAGCTATGGGGGCATGGATGAGGTTGAGTCATCTGCAATTTAATCCTGACAAGATGGAGGTGATGGTGGGTGAGGGCTTGGGGGACCTGGGGGTGGTTGAATCTCCTCTTGTTGGGGGGGTTCACCATGTTCTCTCAAGTGCAGAGTCTGGGTGTGCTCCTCAATTCACTACTCAGCCTGGAATCTCAGGTTGTGACTGTGGCAGGGAGTGCATTTTGGCAGCTACATCTTGTCCGGTGGCTTCAGCCCGTATCTCTCAGACTCCGACCTCGCCACTGTCATCCATGCCTTCATCACCTCGAGGCTGGATTACTGCAACGCACTCTACTTGGGGCTGCCCAAGAAGCTAGTCCAGAGGCTGCAGCTCGTGCAGAATGCCATGGCGCATCTCCTTACAGGGGTGGGTGTTAGGGACCTGTGCTCCGGGCTCTGCACTGGCTGCCTATAAAGCACC
>QEPC01012160.1:303689-342354 GCA_003113815.1 Sphenodon punctatus | reverse complement strand
CTGTCTGCCCTCCTCTGCAGACTGCTGCAACCAACCTGATTGTAACCAAGCCAAGCACACGCACCTGAGACTTCGCATCCGCCTGAATGTTTGTTGTTTGTTGGTCTTCTCCCCGTCTCTCCCACTGTCCCCTCTCCCTGTCTCCCCCTCCTTGTCTTTTAGATTGTAAGCCACAGGCAGGGACCGCGTCTAATTCTATGTTCTGTACAGCACCAGGTCACACGACTGGCACTATATAAATGTTTATTATAATAATAATAATAATAATAATAATAATAATAAATAATGACGTAGCATTTGTGGCACCTGGTGATGTTAGCCAATGAATCACAAATTACCAAACTGTTGAATTAACAAATGTTGAGTTGACAACTAATGAAGAGTGAATTAATATCACAGAGGCCCCTGGAAAAAGCAGGGCCCCGGGCGGTCACCCTAGATAACCCCATGGTAAGGCCAACTTTGTCACTGGGACACAATCAAGGGAGCCAGATGAATTACATTCACGGGGGGTGGGGGAGTCACTTCATCCCTCCCCTTTCTGACATGATCACCCCCTACCCTTTTGAGCATTATGATTTGGAAAAGGCTGTGGCCACTTCAGAAAGGGGGTGCCCACTCATTCTGACATTTTCCCAAGCATCACAATGTCACAACAGCTGCCTGGAAGTGGCTGGGCCAGATAGGAAGCAGAGGAATTAAACTTTTCGCTCCCTCCAGGAGCCCACGGCCAATCTCTCTGTGCCTCAATCCTGCACCTGTAAAATGGAGAGTGCCATACTTTCAAGCCAGGGAGTGAACTGCCTGAAGAGCTTGCATGGCTGGACGTAGAGGCCTGGAACCTCGTTGGAGAACAATGGGGCCGTCTGGCAGGAACGACACAAGTATTTTTGCCGTCCTAGACAGCCCTTGCTCCTCCCACCTCTCCTGCTCCTCAGTCAGTCATGGCGCTTACTGGAAGCAGGGGAAGCTTCAGTTTTTGCTGCCCCCTTCAACTTGCAATGCCAGGTGGCCACCTGCACTGCCAGCCCTGCTGTCTGGTCCACCAGGCCCTAGTCAGGCTTTCTAGCTTGGGTAGGCCCCATCCCCTCATGAAGTACTGTGACACCACAGCCATCCCCGCCTCCCCCCCACACCTCCAGTTCCCTCCAGGGCTCTGCTGCTGAACAGAAGAAAATTCCTCTTCCCATCAGAACTGTTTCCCACTTGTGAATCTAGGAAGTGCTGCCTTATTAACACTTTACATTTATGTTGCCAGTGTTTATGCTTTTTCGTATTATTTTCATTGGGACTAGCCTTCCGTTTCTTAAAGGATGCCTTTCTGGCTCTAATAGTCTCCTTCACCTTCCCATTTAGCCACAGTGGAAGACTTTTGGTCTTCCTGCTTCCTTTTTTAACATGTGGGATGCATTTAATCTGGGCTTTCAGAACGGTGCTTTTAAACAGCCTCTCCATGCTTCTTGAAAACCTATAGCCCTTGCAACTGTGCTATTAAGTTTCTTTTTAACTAGTTTCCTCATTTTGTCATAATCTCCCTTTTTATAGTTAAATGCTACTGCTGTACTTTTGTTTGTCTTTCTCACTCCAGAAATTACGTCAAATGTGATCATATTATGATCGCTATTGCCTAGTGGCTCCGCCACAGTTACTCCTTGCACCAGGTCTTGCATGCCACTCAGGACTAGATCTAGAATAGCTCCTCCTCTCGTTGGTTCCAAGAACCAGCTGTTCTAGGACGCAGTCATTTACGGCATCCAGAAACTTGACCTCCATGTCCCGTCCTGAGGAAACATTCACCCAATCAATATTAGGGAAAGTGAAGTCACCCATTATTATCATGTTGCCAATGTTAGTAGCCTCTCTAATCTCTTTTAGCATTGCTTTATCAGTCTCTCCGTCCTGGTCAGGGAGACGATAGTATAGCCCTATTGCGATACTCTTCCCCTTTATACCTGGAATTTCTATCCATAGAGATTCTAGGGAACTGTTTGCATTCTTTAAAATTTTAATTATACTTGACTCAATGTTGTCTTTTACATACAAAGCCACCCCAACTTCCAACTCTATCTACTCTGTCATTCCGATATATTTTGTACTCTGGTATTACAGTGTCCTATTGGTTATCCTCATTCCACCAGGTCTCTGTGATGCCTATAATGTCTAGATCTTCATTTAGCGAGAGGGTGTTCTCAGTGGCTGGGTTGCGACTTTGGAACTCTTTTCTGGAGGAAGCTCGCCTGGTCCCAAGTCTATTGGCTTCCCGCCGAGTCTGTAAAACCAAACCTGGCTGTTCACACAGGTGTTTGTGGGGGATGGTGGGGGAGGGATAGTTTTCTTTGGGGAAGGATTTTGGGTTTTAGAAACAATTTTTTAAGATGTGGTTGTTGTTATGTTTTAAATTGAATTCTATTGTTGTATTTTATTTGTTGTAAGCCACCCCGAGATGCCATGGACATGAGGGGAGGGAGGGGGGGTGCTAAAAAATGTAAGGAAATAAATATAAATAAATACACTCTTATTCTCCCATCTTACTTTTTAGGCTTCTAGCATTTGCATATAGACATTTATGTGTATTCTTTTTATTCTTCTTACTGTGCACATTATAGGGGACTGTATCAGGCACCCTGGAATTGTTATTTATCCGTTCTCCAGTGAATTCCACCTGAAGTCCCTTAATTTTTGTCCCTTCCTCAGTCTTAAGGTACTCTAAATCCCCCAAGTTAACATCATCCTGCATAGATGCCACAGTCTGAACTGTGCACGCCACAGTGCCTGTCGAATTTCCCCAAAGTTGTACTTTAAAAACTGCTCTATCACATTTTAAATTTTTATTGACAGCAGCCAGGTTCCATTCTGGTTAAGGTGGAGTCGATCCTGGCTGTATAGACTCCCCCCTCCACAGAAGGCTGCCCAGTTCCTGATAAATCTAAAGCTTTCCTCCTTGGACCCTTGCCTCATCCACGCATTGAGATATTGGAGCTCAGCCCGCCTCTGGGGTCCTGCGCGTGGAACAGGCAACACTTCCTAAAATGCTACCCTGGAGGTTCTGGACTTGAGTCTACTACCTAGAAGCCTAAATTTGGCCTCCTGAACCTCCGACCTACATCTACCTATGTCATTGGTATCAACATGGACCATGACAACAGGTTCCTCCCCAACACTCTCTAGGATTCTATCTATGTGTTGTGTGAGGTCCGTTACCTTTGCACCAGGCAGGCAAGTTACCATGCGGTCCTCATGGCCACCAGAAACCCAGCTATCTACATTCCTAATCAAATCCCCAACTACCACAGCTGTCCTATTCCCACCCTTCTGGGCACACACCCCTGGAGAAATATCCTCGGTGCGAGAGGATAACACATCACCCAGAAGGCAGGTCCCACCTATGGGATTGCTTTCTGCCATTTCATGTTTGTACTCTCCTAGGAGAAACAGTGGCATGTTTGAAGGCAAAGGGAAAGCCACTGAACTAGCTAGCTCATCATCCTGTCTCCAGCACTGCTTGAGAGTCAAGAGAACTCATCCATTAACCAAATTCTGTCTAAGAACTTTTCCTATCCCTTTTTGAACCCAAATATGCTGTATTTACCTTTTCAACATCATCTGGCAAGGAGTTTCACACCTTACTTGTGCATTGAGTGAAGGGGTGCATTGCTGATGAAGAGACTTTTAATCTCTTCCTCTGTCATGGAAGGAATCTTTCTGTTGCTGGCTGCTGTGTCAAACGGAATGTGCCCTGAAACCAGAAATTTGTTTGTTGGGGTCCACCCTCAGAGGGTGTTTTCAGATGAGCAAGTTGATGGGGGGGGATGTCTGTGGTCACCAAGTGGCTCTACCATGGAGCACCCAGAGATGTGGAGTGTGAGTGTGTGGGAAGTGATACAAATGGGCAGCTTCCAGGGTGACTACCGCAACTATGGAGGCAGCCACCATGGACCATGGAGGGTGGGGAGCATGCTGTGATGGACTTTCCTGGCATGAGCGTTGTGGAATCCAGGCTCACCAGCACTATGGGCCAGGACTTGTGATGTGCAAAGGTTGCTTCCCCTGTCGACAGCATCTATGAGCAGCGGACCTGTTTTCTAGAGTGGCTGGCTGCCACTGTTCATATGTCAGAGGCCACATGTCCATCCGTTGCCACAGATCTATTTGGCTTGCCCCACAGGGTGCACTTCAGATTTCCAGGCATTGCTCCATGTGTGGCTGAGCGTGGGTGCTCCATGGCTCATGGGAGCACGCAGCCAGCTTCTCCCCCTTCAAATAGTCAGTCAGATCCATGGCCCCTGGGTGGTCATGCGGAGTAACATCTCATCTGAAAACACCCTAATACTCCTCACCCAGTCCTCTCCTTTCCAACCAGAAAAAGGGACAGCGGTGATTAGGGATGGGCGAACGCGGTTCGGAAGTTCGGAGTTCGGACTGAACTCAAATAGTTCAGTCAATCTAACCAAACGGTCGAACTGAACTCGAATTCGGAAGTTCAGTTTGGATGCGTTCGGTGAGTTCGGAATTGAATTTCCATTGGTTTCAATGGAAAACACATTATTAGCTTTAACTTTTTGTTTTTTATGATATGTGGCTGAATTTGGGGTGCCTCTACCTCCAATAGAACCCATTATGTGCACCAAATTTCAAAACAATTGGATAAAGGAATCCGATTTTAGAAGCAGTTGAATTATTGTATTTTGCAATATTCTACATATATATTCTTAGCTGTAACTCCTTTGCCTCACATCTAATGTAGGTGAAACTTGTTCAGTTTATACCCCTTCCCATATTAACTATCTTTACCAAATTTCAGAAGGATTGGATAAAAGGTCTTGGTGGTATAAGCAATTAACATATAAATGTATGTCTGACTATAACATCTTTGTAGTCCAACCAGTGTATATGAAATTTGGCAGGACTATATAGTTCACTTTCATGATCATCTCTGCCAAATATCAGAAAGATATTATAAACGGTCCCAATTGTATATGCCTGTACAACATATGTAGAGAAGGGGCCTATGCCTGGGATTCTCTTATGTCACTGTGGTATAAGATCGGTTTGTGATGCAAATTGGCCAACAGAAATGTCAACCAAATATCCTCATTCTGTGCTGGGACCATCCCAACATATCTCCCCCACTTGTTTCTGGGAAGTCAGAAGCATCTGTTTAGGAAAGAGTCAATAGAAATTCTCTTATGTCCTCTGTCTCAGTGCTGCAGGATGTGATTGATAGTTGGCCAGCCTGGATGTGTTTAAACTATGTCTCCTGACTGCTGGGATGCTATCTCAGAAGTCCCAGTTATGTTGCTTATGCCCGCCACAGGGCCGCCCCCTATGCCCACCTCGAAACCACTACCAATTGGTCCTGTAAAGCTAGAAGCTTGCAGTAATGTGTTTGGCCATTGAATGTGTCTGTCAGTCTTTGGGGTTGCTCCACATCCTTCCTCCTACAGTCTCTCTCCCCCTGCCATGCAGGGTGCCTGCCTCTGACTGGCACTGAATATGCTGATATTCATCTGAATAATGATCTTCACAGGGACAACATCAATTGCTTATATAATTGGGTCCCTTTATCAAAATCTCCTGTACATTTGCTGAAATGGCAGGAAAGGTATTTGATACATTCTTGTCAAATATCCTGTAAACAGAATGGAATATCAAAATGTAACAGCTGGAAATGTATTTTCAGGTTAATGTCTTATACCCTTGGGACCCTTTATCCACTCTTTCCTAAAATTGGCAGAAATATTAAGCATATGGAGGGATGTAATATGCACAAGTTTCATGAACATTGGATGCAAGATAAAGAAGTTGTAGTCATGAATGTGTATGGAGCTTTTCTTAAAATCACAACATTTAATTGCTTCTGAAATTGGTTTCCTTTATCTAATCATTCCAAATTTTGGTAAATTTGGTTTCTTCCATTGGGGGTACAATCTCCCTAAATTTAATCAAAAAGTAGTAAGAAACAAAAATGTTATAGCCAGAAATATGTTTTTCAGTTTTTTCCTTTTATTTCAAAAACCAAATGTCATTTTCAATTCCTAATTGCACCAAACTAAAGACTGAACCGATCCCAAATGAACCAAATACCAAATTGGAACTGAACTTTCGACCCGAACCACCGAACAGCCAAACCGACAAACCAAATGCAGCCAAACCGAACGGGCGAACCGAACGGACGAAACGAACACAGCCGAACCGAAAGGCCAAACCTGAACCGTGATCTGTTTGCCCATCCCTAGCGGTGATTCCATTCGCCTGAACTGTCCTTTCTCTTCCAGACACTCTTTAGGGGGTCCATTAATGACTATTAACAAAGTAGAATACTAGATGGAAACTTCTTACTGTCAGGAGCAGGGAGAGATCATCAGGGAATGGATTGTCCATTGTGACTCCTGGTACTTCTCCCATGAGACTGTGATTGGTCACTTTATGAGGCAGGATGCTGGGCTTGATGGACCATTGGTCTGACTCAGTATGGCATTTCCTGTGTTCTTATGTTCTTTCATGGACAACCATCTGTTGGGAATGTTATAGCTGTAGTTATCCTGTATCCAAGGAGAGGGTTGGACTGGATAACCATAAAGCAAGGGTGTGCACTTCATTTTCCTTATATTGATAATGATAACAAAATTCTCCATTTTCGGTATCGTTATTGCAATAACGATAATGAAGATAAATAATAACAAAATCAATAACAATAACAAGAGTCGTTATTGATTTTGTTATTGCCTGGCAGGTGTTTTTTTGAAGGAAATGTGGAGAGGGGAAGAGGGAGCAGACATCTTGGAGCCAGAAACAGTGTTGAACTCTTGATCTGGGCCTGTGAAGGACTGGGAAGGCTGGGAAGGCCTGGGAAGGGAAGGACCTGATGGATGCTGACCAATGAGCAGTGAATGGCACCATGTGTTTGCTCAATGCCTCCTGCCTTGGTGCCTCCCAGAACCAATCATGGGAGCTCTGGGGAGGGCACTGCAACCCTTTATATTGCAGGGCCAGGCTGTTTGACTCTTGTTCTGTGTTAGCTCTTGCTGTGTCAAACTGCATTTACAGAACCCTGGTTCTTGCACTAAAAGTCTTCCCCAGCCCTCAGTGTTATACCTTACCTTTCCTTATACCGTTTATTTTACCTTTTGCCTTCCCCTGTCTCTCTCCCCCTGTACATATATAGATAGATAGATATAGGGAAAGGGGAAAGGAAAAAAACTATACAGTATATCTATCTAATCTCGATCTATATTATCTATATCTGTAATCTATAGCTATCTATCTAATCTATATATCCTATAGTTTGTTCCTTTCCCCTTCCCCTTGTCCATATTATATATAGATATATTAGTTGTATAGATAGATAGATTAGATATTATATAGATATTAGTAGATATACTAGGCTTTTTATTACATATATTAGCATTATAGGATAGGAATAGGACAGATAGATATTTAGAACACATAGCAGATACAAATGTATTGAGATATATATACTTAGGAATATATTGCATATAGTATAGGTTATTTTTCATATTGTCATTGTGCACTTATTACTACTGTATTATAATGAGAAAGGGAGGAAGGAGTTCAACTTCTGAGAAGTCTGGGGCAGGCGTCTGCTGGCACTTCTGCCACTGGACAGAAACGATATCAAAAACAAAATCTTCATTGTCACTCAAAATCAATACTGATAACAACACTGTTAACAAAAATGAAATTTTATTAATAACGAAAATGAAAAATGTCATGGATCCCTGGTGCACACCCCTACCATAAAGGTTCTTTCCAGCTCTGAAATTCTGTGGTTTTATGTGGGAGCACTAGCATTTAGTGCTGGGGGCTGGGACCCAGGGGATGTCTGGGTCAAAGTGGGGAGCAGGCCCCATCTCCCTCTCTCTAGCTGTCCCCTTCCTGCAGGGCAAGGTCTGTATTGTGCTGGTGTACACATGAGTACCCTTGCCTGACTGTTGATCCCCCCAGAACCTTGGAGAAAATGAGCTGTGTAATTTCAGGTAATTGCATGGAGAAAAATCCTTCCCTGCCAATTAAAGTGCAAATTCCTCTGCAGAAAATCAAAAGTACTATTTCATTTTCCTTCCCAGCCCTTTTAACAGTACTTAGTTCTGCTGGGGTGGAGGAGCCGTTTTGCTCACAGATTGGCCTTTTATTTGCATGACAATAGCATCCAGATACCCAAAGAATTAGTTCTGGAAACAGGCAGTGGATTTGCCTACATTTTTTGGGTAGCCCGTTATCTACCAGAGCACCTTCTCTGATTTCAACGGGCACCCACATATCTGTTTTTTCTGCTTTGGGGTCATTTGTTTTTCTGGATCGGCTTTTGTCATTTTTCAGTTGCATCATTTCACACAAGAGTGCAAATATTGCCAAAAGGATCTAACTGAAATACAAAAAAACGAACCAAGAAATCAAACAAGTGCAGATGGATATAGTTATTACCCAAACTGCCATTTTCAGTTTGGGCCATGTAGGTTTTATGGGTTTACCCATTTCAGAGTCCCTATAAGCAAGACTCGCATATCCTGGCATTGTGGAAACACCCCGAAGGACGTAGACTCTGTTGTAGTTGAGTGCAAGAATGCATAGGAAACTACGAATTGTCATACTGGGTCAGAGACCTGGAGTTCATCCAGTCCAGAATCCCCATGGGGTGAAGCCACATGCGATGCCAATCCTATTTGGGTAGTGTTACTCCACAATGGGCAGCCTCACCCCAAGATGCAGCACAGCATATGACCAGCGGCCATATGTCCAATGCTCCACGGGTGGCGGTGGGTGGAGATGGGTGGAAATGGGTGTGCACCTGTGGGAACGAGCACACACTCACCTCCACCCACTGCGGCTGCACCCCAACCCCCACCCACCGCAGTCGGTTTAAAAATGGCCTATGACTGTGTATTTGAATTTCTTGTCTGCTGACTGTACTTCCAATTCACTTTACCCTTGTTTCTTTCCACAAATACCCTAAACGACAAGGTAAGGGGAAAGAAGCTGCTCCCTCATTTTCTAAATAAACTATGAGAGGAAACAAAAGAAAACAATGAGGAATTGCCCCCTGACATTTAGCACTGTTATCCCAAAGCTTAACTACCCAACTACAGCATTAATGCTGCTGCAGTGTTCTAACAAACATCTATTATCTAATGGACAAAGTTCTTCTCTAGGAGTTGAATTTAAAAAGATTCTGAAAAGAATCTGGGGGTTATAGTTGTTTCATGCACAAGGTGCTGTGCAATAAGAGATGACTACCACAAACAAGATTTTTGTTACATCAGGCTGGGCTAGGAAAAGCTAGGCTGGGCTTGGAGCCAATGCAGCCCTGCAACCTGTATTTCTCATAAGTGTCCTCTAAAATTTGCGTATCAGGCCACCCTAGGCTGGGCTAAGGAAGCTGAGACCCGGGGGCCAAATGTGGCCCATGGCAATATTTTATGTAGTCCCTTTCCAGTTCCTGGATCTGGCTCTTGGATCCATTGTCTCCCTACAGTCACTGAAAATACTGAGCTCAGGGTAAAGGAGCAAAGATTAGGGCATATGCAGAAGGATAGAGGACAGTTCCATGTAAAAAAAATTCCATAATTTAGGCCCTCCTTTTCTTGAGTGCACCCCTTAAACACCCCCACCTCAAACTTCAATGTGGACTTTGAAGCTTGTAATAATTTTCAAAGTAGCCCCGAGAGGAAAAAGGTTCCCTATCCCTGAATTACATGCTGCAAATTGCAGCCAAAACACACTCTCTCACACGCATGAGTTTCTGGTGCTTCCTCCAAACAGTTCCTCCCATGTAACTCCAGTCCCAACCTGCAAGTTCCCTGCATGCTGTCACAATAATTAGCAACAGGCTTACTGAGAATCAAGTTTGCAAAAAAGCAGCTAAAAAGGTAAATGCTATTTTGGACTGGAATAAAAGAGGTATTGTCTTTAAGAAAAGGGATCTGATTGGTCCTCTCTACTGGGCCCTGATCAGGCCTCCCCTAGAGTGTGGTGTCCAGTTTGGGGCCTCACTTCAAGAAAGATATTGAGAAGTAGAGAGAATTCAGAGGCAAGCGACAAAGTTGATAAAGCAGATGGAAGGAAAGNCTCCACTGCTGCCATGGCCGGTCATTCTGTGGGGCCCTCAGCCAGGGATGTCAGGGAGGGGTGGTATCCCTGTGCGGACATGCTGTTGGGGGGCCTCTGGCTGAACCCCGACGTGCAGCTGTTGGCGGGTGACCCCCTGTCGGTGGGGGATGGCTTCGGGCTCCTGTTGCGCTACATGTGGATGATGGGTCACCCGGTCGGGGCCCCTGCATGCTGAGCCCATTCCCTTGAGCTTGCCTTCACCCCCCTGTGCCAGCCTCCTTGGGGGCACCCACCCACCGCTGTCATGCCGTGGACCACTGCGGAGGTAACGGCGACTTGTCTGCTGATGGAACTACCTGGGTACGGCCTCACCTTGCTGTCTGCCCCCCCCCCCTGTTGCTGCCCTGTACACCAGAAGCCTTTTGCATTTCCGCAGCATCCTGCATGCACCCTCGGATGTGGGGACCCTCCTGTGGGACCTCCACCACTGCAGAGCTCGCTGCCCTTCAATCAGTGAGGGACCTTCCAGCTTTATGGGCTGTGGCCGCAGGTGCGGATCCGCTCCTTCGCCGCTACCTAGTGGATGCTCATATGCGCACCCAAGGCTTCTGATGGGGCCTGTTCACCTTGGAGGGTCTGGCGCCGGGCCTCCGCCCCGGGAGCGCTCACCGGACCATCCATGAGCAGCCCCTTGCCGCCACCCTCTCACTGCCACCCAGGTGCCTGGGTCGGTGCATAGCCGCCACCCCCCCTTGCCTCAGAGCATGCTGTGCGCTGCTGTCTGCATCGCTGCTAGCTTCTGCCTGGAGTCCCGGGACCCCATTGCCCCCTCTGTGTGACTGCTGCCCCTTCCTGCTGGGGCTGCCCAGGTGCCTTTACCCGCCCTGCATGATGGCTCCTGTGCCCTCCTGTTGTGCCTCTTGTGCCCAGCCGTGGGTGCCCCTGTGGCCCCCTGAACTGCTTCTCTGTGCTTGGGGGCCCACTTTCTCCCTGCACCAATAAAATGCTGTTATGTGATGTTCTGTTCTGCCTTGCCTCTGTTGCTGCTGTGGCAGCTGGGTGTCCCTTCCCCTTTGGTGGCCCTCCTGCCCCTATCTGTGTGGTTGTATGTGTGGGGGGGGTTGGGGTATACTGGTGGGCTCCGGGTCTGTGAGGTGGGTGCTGGCTGTGAGATGTGTGTTCCCCTGGCTGCTTCCCTGCTGGGTACTACTGCCCGGGGTTGTTCAAGGGGTGGTATTGGCGGTGGGTGGTCGGCCGGGCACCCCCTGGCCTCGCCTGTGCATTGGTGTGGCTGTGCCCCTCCCCTCCACTCCCCTCTGCTGTCGCCCCCTCTTGGTGCGGACCATCTGTGGTGGTGGTGATGGATGGGCGGCAGCACCATGGGCGCTGGGTGACTGAGCAGGAGTAGGGGTTGCTGTGGACCCAGCCTGTGGCACAACCACTTCCCCTTCATGCAGGGGCCAGGGTGCTCCTCGGGGTGTGTGGCTGTCAGCGTGTGGGGTGGGGCCCTGGTGGTGTCGCTGCCCATGGCCCTCCCAGGGCCCATTGGTGCAGGCGTTCCCCATGGCCCTGTCCCTTCTCTCTTGCAGCTACTGTTGTCGTGCTGCTGGCAATCTTGTGCCTGAGCGCAAGGGTGTAGCAGCTGGAGTGGGCAGCGTGAGACATGTGGGCAGCAGGGCGGCTGTTCGATGGCATCCATGAGTGTGCTGCCTGTTTGCTGGGCCCTGTGCCTGTGCCTCCATGGGGGGTTCTGTTCCTGGGTGCCCGGGGATGGTTCTGATGTCTGTCTCCTCTCCCTCTGTCCCATACAGTGCAGGCCATGATCGCAGAGCGGACCCGGGAGCAGGGGGGAGTTATTGGAGCTCCTCCTGCATGTCCTGGACTGGCTGCACCACGTGCAGGCCGAGCACTGGCGCCAGGCACGGGGTCTCTGGCCCTATTGAAGGGGTGTTTGTCCTGGGCCTGCCTGTGCTGGTGCTTTTTTCCCCCCCCCACCATCTGTTGCCCCGTCCCCTTCCCTGCCCTGTGGTTGTTGCCCCCTGTTGCTGGTTCCCCATTCAAATAAAGGCTTGTGTGTTCCTTTCCTGGTGTGTCTGTGTTGTGCTTTGCTTTGACCTCTCCCCTTGTGCGGGTGCCTCCAGCGGTTTGTGGGGGTGTTGTGTGTGTTATGTGGGTGTCTTCCCCTTTCCCCCCTGTGGGCCATGTTCCCGTCCCTGTGTGCTTCTGTTGCCTGCAGTGTGTGTGCCACTCTGCTGTTTGGGGGGGGGGCTGGCGCCGGGCTATCTGGGCTCCGTGCCGGGGCTGTGTGGAGCTGGTTCCTTTGTAGCGGCTGTCATCCCATCTCCCTCCTGCCCCACCCTCGCGGGTCCTGGCAGCTGGGGAGGCGGGACCACATTGCACAGCTTCGTTTGCCCTCTGTTGGCCATGTTGTGCCACCGCTGTGCCAGGCAAGGCTTCCCCGCCGGTCCCGGCTGTCCATGTACTTGCACGGGTGTTTGCCGGGTGTTTCCTGGGATGGGTGTTTGGCCGCTGGGTGTCTGCGGGCCCCTCCCCTTTCCTTCCCACCACCCCCTGCAGTGCTGTTCATGTAAATGTCTCCCTGCTCGGTGCCGCCGGGTGTTCGCTGGGTGTGCTTACCCCCCCATCCACACCCATTTACACCCATCGGTGCTGCTGCGCCATCCATGTAAAAAAGGCTTTATCCCTTGTCGTTCCATCATCTCCCTTTTGTCCTCTCAAGTGCTTTTCCTGATAGGCAACCAGGAGTGCCTGAGGTGTGAATACCAAGTTTCTTGTCTCTTGGTCTCCTGAAATTGACCTCCCTGCAGGAGGGACAGTGGGATTGAGCACCCAAAGAGGGACTGCCCTTCTAAATAGGGACTGTTGGGAGGTCTGGTCAAATCACTGCCTCTAAGGCTTCTTTTACACAAGTTGCGGGATGCAGCGCGTTGAAGAATGTGCTTCCTGAATAGTCCCACGGAATGCGTTTACATGCTCCAGAAGTAGGAATCGTGACTTGCGTGGTCTTTTTGAAAGTGCATTTGGGAAGCCTCAATATCGGTGTTTCCTTCAAACACCTTCAAAAAGACAGCGCGAGTTGCAATTCCTATGGCAGCCAGCTACTTCCGGGGCACCTAAACGCACCCCGCATGGAGCTTTTTGGCAAGCACATTCTTCAATGCGCTGCATCCGGCCGCTCATGTAAATGCAGCCTAACAGGCCCACTGAGGCTCACAGGGCTTCAGCAGGCCTCCCCCAGAGGTGGTGGTTTGAGGACTGTAGCCAGAGAGTTTAAGGGAGGAGAGGGTGCATTAAGGATATGCGAAATAGCAGACACATTTGGAATGTGTGGTTAGAACAGAATTTTCCATTCCAGAAGCTGCTGATGTCAAGAGTGCCTTCCAGGAAGATATGATTCTGCACAGCCCAGCCGTTCATGTAATTCTATTCACCTCTGCAAAGTATGGGTATAATTATTGCGGGAGCTGTGAGGGATATGTCCCCCACAAAGTTAAAGGTGTGGGAGATGGGAAAGGTTCCATCCCCCACTCAGAGCTGGCCGTAGAATTTGTGGGACTCAAAGCAAAGATAAAATGTGGGGCCTCTGGTGGCCCCATCCCTTTCTCCATGGTCTGCCCCCAAAGGGGCAGCCTCTGCAGGGTCCTACAGGTGGCTGTGTTTGGAGTCCAGCTGGGAAGGGGCAGGAGGTCCTATACCCTTCCCTTGGCAAAAAAACTGGGGTGACCTTGGAACTAGAGAAAATAGCAGGGCCTGAGGTAGTCCTTCCAGGTTGCCTGCTGGCCCTGCCCCCACAAAATTTTCAGATTGCTTGAGCTGTCTAGCCTAGGCTGCTCCCTTCCACTGAGTGGGGAGGCAGCAGATTAGAGGGAGTGGCAACTGAATTGCAAAGGAGCTCCTCCCCCAACACGCAAGTGGCTCTGGCGATGAGCAGGCAGATCGGACTGCATCAGTGCCATACAGTAGCCCCAGAAGCCCTAGAAACTACCTCAACACTCATTTTTGGCCAGGCTTAGCCCCCTGTCAGGGGTAGGGTGGCCAGATATGCAAATTTTAGAGGACACATGAGAAATACAGGTTGCAGGGCTGTCAGTCTGGCTTTTGTCCTGAGTATGGTACTGAGACTGCTCTTGTGGCCGCCTTGGTCAATGATATATGCCTGGAGACAGAGAGGGGAAATCATACCATGTTGAGGTCACGCTTAAGCAGTTCCTCTCTTTCCTGTAGGCAATGTCCCAGGGGGTGGGCTTCTCAATGAGATTTTCTGGGTCAAGAATCTTGCAAGAATTGGCGTTCTCACTGCCGTGTTTGTGAGATTCTCGAGTGCCACAAAAATGGCCCTCAAAACGTTCTGTGCATGTGCAAAATGGCCGCTGGGGGGGTGCGATGTGGTGTGGTGTGGTTTCGGTGGCCATTTTACATCTGCACAGAGCATTTTAGGGTTTTTGAGAATCTCACAAGATTTTCTAGAAACCTCAAAAAGCACCCTGCTTATGGACAAAATGGCCACGGAAGACCGCGCATGTGTAGAATGTCAGCAGCTGCTATTTTGCACATGCACAGAGCTTTTGGGGAGATTTTCAATAATCTTCCAAGAGTCTTGAAAACCTCAGAAAGAAGGCACAGTATCTCACTGGGGGGGCTGCAAAAACCGTGCAGATTCTGGTTTCAAACCTACTATATAATGACTGGGGGGGGGGGGGGGGGGTTGAAAGTCAAATAAACCATCCAGCTTCTTTACAGCATTGATTTCCAATCATGAAATGGGAAATGGCCAATATTAGTCTTTTCCTGGTCTTTCACATTTTGAGGTACACACATTTTGGGGTACACTATTGGGAACATTTCCCAGGGTTTAGCCCTCCTTTGAATATAATTGCTGGGACTGAGCTCTGGAAGACGCCACCACAAATTAAGCCCTGTTTACAGTTGTCCCACCACCACCAAATCCCCCCCCCCACCTCCTATCTCTCTTCCGTCTTCTGATCTGGGTTCTGGTGCTAGCCCTTTGCACCTGTGCTGCTCTCCCTGAAGTGAATGGGATTTGCACAGACTCTGCATAGAGCTGAAACTGCTACCACATTTAGCACCCTCAGGGCTATATATTTGAGCACCGTGTCAGGTCCCCGACTGGCTACTCGATCACCAACTGGGTACATGACTACCCCAAAAATTGGTTATTATCATTACCAATTTACTGATTTTTTTTTCCTGGATCCTGATTGGTAATTTGGATTGGGAAAACAAGAAATCGGACTGGGAACTTGTAATATCAGGACAAGAAGCCAATATTCCAGGACCAGAAGTTGACATTCAAATACATCTGGTACCCAAATCAGGCACGGTGCTGATCAGTACCCAATCATTGCGGGTCAATTTGGGAACCAGAAATTCAATGACTATACCCATTTTTTGTGGGTATTCTTTTCAGTTCTAGCCCTAAGGGTTAGGACCAGCTAGGGATGTGCAATTTGTTTTAGTTACTTCTGTTACTAAAAATAAATTTTCCCACAGTGGTAACTAAAATGGATGTGAAACAAAGCAAAATTTGTTTGAGCCCTTTAGTTTTTGTCCCCTCCCTCCCACCTTTGCACTCTATGCACTGCTAGCGGGCTGCAAAGCACTCAGAGGAGAGGGGGAGCAGTCACAAGACAGGAGATACAGGCTTCCTGAATGTTCATTCCCAAACTCACGCAAGATCATGTTTGCTCCAATTATCATTTTGAAAGCATTCACATGGTCCAATGAATTGAATCCAATTGAATACAGTTGAACTGAATCCAACTGAATGCTCCAATTATTCCAATTGACATTTTGAAAGCCTTCACATTCTCCAACAAATTGAATCCAATTGAATTGAATCCAATTGAATGTTCCGATTGCCATTGCCAAAATGCGGCTTTACAGGTACCACGTGACTTTGTTACATGCAATGGGGGGCGTGGAACACGTGAACAGCAGTTGTGCCATATGCTGAGGAGTCCTTGTGATCGCGGAGATTGCTGTAACCTGGGAATTTCATGCACATCTAAAAACGTCTTCAGAGAGGCAAAATAAATCCACTATTTAAGTGAATGGAAGACCTGCAAAGTGATTCCCATGGTGGAATTTAGGAACCAAAACAAATTTAGCTTTAAACGGAAACCAATATAGATTAGATTTATTTTTTTTAAACGAAAACAAATTTAAAACAAAAACCAAGTAGGTTCCTGCTGCACACTCCTAGTACCAATGCCAAGCAGATTCAGGTTTTCTCCACTGAAGAAGTAAAGGAAAGCAAAGTCTAAACTACTGCCAGTTTATGCTCCATTTGGCAGCTCTAGGGGAGATATTTCCTGTGTGTCACTCGGGTGGCTGAGTCTCATGGTCAGCAAGCGCTTTTTGGATGGCTTTGTACCTCTTCTGTGTAGATCCCATTTCATGGGGTGTTTACCTTGCTTTGCTATGCGTTGTTCTTGTAGGCAACACAAAGGCAGGCTCACCAAGCCAAGGGAGGTCAGTTCAGAGATGCAACCTTATTCCGGATAATCAATTTCCTTTACAAAGAGGGTAGCTACCAGGATATGTAACATTGTGACTGTAATGAGATGTCATGTCACGGCAAGATAAGTATAGATCAGGAGCTGGAAAGGGTTGTGTTTTTTTTTCCTGAGAAGAACAGCCTGTCAGGAGGCGAGAGATTCCCTCTCGGAGACAGAGCAAACACTACATGTTTGTATTGCAAACGAATATGCCAGGACACGCAGCATCACTATACTGTACACAAGGCATCGGGTCTCATCAACGTGCCTGTCTTCGCCTTTTAAGAGTAGCTGCATTAATTAATGGCAGCTCTGTCTCGCCAATTGGATAGGAGCAACAGTTGCCATGGTGATGATGAGTGTACGATGAAAAGTAAGATATGGTATGGGCGGGGGGTGGGGTGGGATAAAGGTATATGAGAGAGAAATAAGTTGGCAGATACAGAGTCCTGGAGTCTATAAATCCCAGCTGCCCGGCAGGCTAGGTGTGACGGAGTTCCTGTAAAAAAGAAACTCCCTTCATTTTGGGACAGGTGGAATTTATAGGGATAGATGTGTATAAGAGACAGCCTTTCCCCCCTGTGGGCCATGTTCCCGTCCCTGTGTGCTTCTGTTGCCTGCAGTGTGTGTGCCGCTCTGCTGTTTGGGGGGGGGGCTGGCGCCGGGCTATCTGGGCTCCGTGCCGGGGCTGTGTGGAGCTGGTTCCTTTGTAGCGGCTGTCATCCCATCTCCCTCCTGCCCCACCCTCGCGGGTCCTGGCAGCTGGGGAGGCGGGACCACATTGCACAGCTTCGTTTGCCCTCTGTTGGCCATGTTGTGCCACCGCTGTGCCAGGCAAGGCTTCCCCGCCGGTCCCGGCTGTCCATGTACTTGCACGGGTGTTTGCCGGGTGTTTCCTGGGATGGGTGTTTGGCCGCTGGGTGTCTGCGGGCCCCTCCCCTTTCCTTCCCACCACCCCCTGCAGTGCTGTTCATGTAAATGTCTCCCTGCTCGGTGCCGCCGGGTGTTCGCTGGGTGTGCTTACCCCCCCATCCACACCCATTTACACCCATCGGTGCTGCTGCGCCATCCATGTAAAAAAGGCTTTATCCCTTGTCGTTCCATCATCTCCCTTTTGTCCTCTCAAGTGCTTTTCCTGATAGGCAACCAGGAGTGCCTGAGGTGTGAATACCAAGTTTCTTGTCTCTTGGTCTCCTGAAATTGACCTCCCTGCAGGAGGGACAGTGGGATTGAGCACCCAAAGAGGGACTGCCCTTCTAAATAGGGACTGTTGGGAGGTCTGGTCAAATCACTGCCTCTAAGGCTTCTTTTACACAAGTTGCGGGATGCAGCGCGTTGAAGAATGTGCTTCCTGAATAGTCCCACGGAATGCGTTTACATGCTCCAGAAGTAGGAATCGTGACTTGCGTGGTCTTTTTGAAAGTGCATTTGGGAAGCCTCAATATCGGTGTTTCCTTCAAACACCTTCAAAAAGACAGCGCGAGTTGCAATTCCTATGGCAGCCAGCTACTTCCGGGGCACCTAAACGCACCCCGCATGGAGCTTTTTGGCAAGCACATTCTTCAATGCGCTGCATCCGGCCGCTCATGTAAATGCAGCCTAACAGGCCCACTGAGGCTCACAGGGCTTCAGCAGGCCTCCCCCAGAGGTGGTGGTTTGAGGACTGTAGCCAGAGAGTTTAAGGGAGGAGAGGGTGCATTAAGGATATGCGAAATAGCAGACACATTTGGAATGTGTGGTTAGAACAGAATTTTCCATTCCAGAAGCTGCTGATGTCAAGAGTGCCTTCCAGGAAGATATGATTCTGCACAGCCCAGCCGTTCATGTAATTCTATTCACCTCTGCAAAGTATGGGTATAATTATTGCGGGAGCTGTGAGGGATATGTCCCCCACAAAGTTAAAGGTGTGGGAGATGGGAAAGGTTCCATCCCCCACTCAGAGCTGGCCGTAGAATTTGTGGGACTCAAAGCAAAGATAAAATGTGGGGCCTCTGGTGGCCCCATCCCTTTCTCCATGGTCTGCCCCCAAAGGGGCAGCCTCTGCAGGGTCCTACAGGTGGCTGTGTTTGGAGTCCAGCTGGGAAGGGGCAGGAGGTCCTATACCCTTCCCTTGGCAAAAAAACTGGGGTGACCTTGGAACTAGAGAAAATAGCAGGGCCTGAGGTAGTCCTTCCAGGTTGCCTGCTGGCCCTGCCCCCACAAAATTTTCAGATTGCTTGAGCTGTCTAGCCTAGGCTGCTCCCTTCCACTGAGTGGGGAGGCAGCAGATTAGAGGGAGTGGCAACTGAATTGCAAAGGAGCTCCTCCCCCAACACGCAAGTGGCTCTGGCGATGAGCAGGCAGATCGGACTGCATCAGTGCCATACAGTAGCCCCAGAAGCCCTAGAAACTACCTCAACACTCATTTTTGGCCAGGCTTAGCCCCCTGTCAGGGGTAGGGTGGCCAGATATGCAAATTTTAGAGGACACATGAGAAATACAGGTTGCAGGGCTGTCAGTCTGGCTTTTGTCCTGAGTATGGTACTGAGACTGCTCTTGTGGCCGCCTTGGTCAATGATATATGCCTGGAGACAGAGAGGGGAAATCATACCATGTTGAGGTCACGCTTAAGCAGTTCCTCTCTTTCCTGTAGGCAATGTCCCAGGGGGTGGGCTTCTCAATGAGATTTTCTGGGTCAAGAATCTTGCAAGAATTGGCGTTCTCACTGCCGTGTTTGTGAGATTCTCGAGTGCCACAAAAATGGCCCTCAAAACGTTCTGTGCATGTGCAAAATGGCCGCTGGGGGGGTGCGATGTGGTGTGGTGTGGTTTCGGTGGCCATTTTACATCTGCACAGAGCATTTTAGGGTTTTTGAGAATCTCACAAGATTTTCTAGAAACCTCAAAAAGCACCCTGCTTATGGACAAAATGGCCACGGAAGACCGCGCATGTGTAGAATGTCAGCAGCTGCTATTTTGCACATGCACAGAGCTTTTGGGGAGATTTTCAATAATCTTCCAAGAGTCTTGAAAACCTCAGAAAGAAGGCACAGTATCTCACTGGGGGGGCTGCAAAAACCGTGCAGATTCTGGTTTCAAACCTACTATATAATGACTGGGGGGGGGGGGGAGAGGTTGAAAGTCAAATAAACCATCCAGCTTCTTTACAGCATTGATTTCCAATCATGAAATGGGAAATGGCCAATATTAGTCTTTTCCTGGTCTTTCACATTTTGAGGTACACACATTTTGGGGTACACTATTGGGAACATTTCCCAGGGTTTAGCCCTCCTTTGAATATAATTGCTGGGACTGAGCTCTGGAAGACGCCACCACAAATTAAGCCCTGTTTACAGTTGTCCCACCACCACCAAATCCCCCCCCCCCACCTCCTATCTCTCTTCCGTCTTCTGATCTGGGTTCTGGTGCTAGCCCTGTCTCTTATACACATCTAGATGTGTATAAAGAGTCAGTGTGGCCTATTGGACTTTGACCAAGGTTCCAATCCTGTCTTTGCCATGAGCTTGCTGTGTGGCCTTGGGAAAGTCACACTCTCTCAGCCATGGGGGAACGGAGCTCCGGCACTTTTTCTGTGGCCCTCCTCAGCAGCCTTAGAGGCTGGGGGTGGGGGTGGGGAACTCTAATGAAGTGCTCCTGCCCTTTTAAAATTACCACTACACCACTGCTTCTCTGTAAAATGGGAATAATAATGACCTGCCTCACAGGATTGTTGTGAGGGTGAACTAGATAAAGTTCTTACATTTTCAGGTTTCAAAGGGCTTTACGAACCTTCCATTTGGATTTGTAGCACAAATAGGGGTGCAACCAGAATTTTAGCTGGGCAGGATACTGAGGCCTAGCCCTACTTTACCCTCCCATACTTGGAAAGGAACAGGAGCTGCTTTCATCAAGTGAGTCCACCCCTAATTTTCTGCCGATGTCAGACTCCATCTCTGCTAGAGGGAGAGCCGCAATAGTCAGCAAGGGGAGGAAGCAGGAATCACAGAAGCAAAGTCCCCTCTGCTCCCTCCTCCATCCTTCCACAGGTCTGGGCCCACAGCCCTTACTTCCTTGTGACTAATCCAGCAGCTGCCACTCTCACTTGGCTTCCCAACTCCTCCCCACTGTCAGGTGCTGCCTGATGCATGAGATGACAAAGAAAGAAGGAAGGGGAAGAAAAAAGGCATGACACTGCATTTTGCTTGACTGATAGGGGTGGCACTATTGGTATCGGATTATTAAAAAAAAAACAGTAATGGCCAGTATAGGATTAATATGATAAAACCAATACTTTACTGGTATTGGAGTACCGGATATTTAACATTGCCCTTTTTTTTACATTGCGGCTGTTTAACAATGATTGCATTGTAAAAAACCAAGAAAAATCTGAAATGTTAAAAATCCGGTATTCCAATACCAGTAAATCCGGTATCGAGAGATCTGATTCCGGTAAATCTGGTATTTCCCCTGGAGTCCCACCTCTACTGACCGAGGATGATCTCTGGGTGGGCAGGAGATGGCAAGGGAAGAAAGTGGGTAGAAGCAAGTGCTATTATTTACTACTGCTCTTACACCTGCGGGAGGTGGAGAGTGCCGGAAACACCAAACCGAGGAGCAGCAATGGAGTCCTACTGCCTCTTCACAGTGGGCGATTCCTGTTGGCCACCCACTTCCACAGCATCATCACTAATGCTCCCACCAAGAGGCCACTTCCACCAATCAGAGGGTGTTGACAATCAAGACATTAGCCCACATTAGCCCAAATTAGCCCACAACATTTATTAGGTGTTCATTCCCATCGGACATAGGGCCGCCACCACCATACCTGCAACTCATGGTGTGGTCTGGTAGAATGTGGAGCCTGACATGCGGACAAACGCTGGCTAATCTGTACCCATGTGTATGTGTCCCATCAATTAGCTTGTGGGCAGCATAACTGGTTCACCAGCACCATAGAGTCGCCAGTGGAAATTCTAGAGCATTGGAGAAGCGATCGCTTCCTGCCCATCCCTGTACTCTCACTGGAGCTGCCAGTGGGGGATGCCAGCAACCACATGAAAGACGCGCTGAGGGCTGCCCATTTATTAAGTTGGAGACGCTAAACATCTAAGTACGGGCTGAGTGGGAGTTGCACAGACCGAACCCAGACTACAGCACGCTAACATCTTGTTTCTTTTTACCCAGAGGCTTCTCTGGCCAGAAGTAGGCCAGGGTCCCAATGGGAGCTTTAAGGACAATGGTGCTGTTAGAGGAGTTCACCACTGGTGCCACTGCTGCTCCAGAAAATGGGTCTTATCCCATGAGGTAAACGTTGGATCCTTCCCCTTGCCCTCTCTGTCTCTGTGAGGAGGCCCTAGCCCCATATCAGCCTCACCCAGTGCCCCAGGATCCATCTAAGACCAGTCTGGGTTGGGTAAATATTTATCAGTGATGTTTTAAATATCATGAACGCTGGGTTAGACAACCTTAATGCGGGGGTTAGACTTGCTGATGCTCGAGGTCTAGGATTCAGTCTCCTCAAACCAAAGCTGTTTAAAAAAATAAAAGTAAATAAATAAATAATAATAAAAAGACAGCTTGAGTAAAATATGTGGTTATAATACCAGAAATTATATAAAGTCCCACTTTAAATTTTCAGAGAGGTTCATAAATTGCTTGGCCAGCATTTCCTGATCATCTGGTGTCCGTGTTTGCTGACTCCCTGAGTTATTAGCAAATGATTTGGCAGACTGTTAATCACTGCACATTCGTATTACCGTCTTTGGCAAGGATTTTTGCTTCCTCAAGGAATATCCCCCTCTGCAAATCAGAGTTTAATACCCACTGAACCCCATCCATCAAGCCCAACGCCTGCCTTACACAGCATGAATTACATTATTGCATTCATTTCCAGTGATAAGTCTCTCGAATGCCTTGGTTCTTTTTACCATTTACTCAGTTTAGGGAAGCAATGCAATTCCTCAGAAAGAGTTTTCAATTTATACTCTCGAATAAACCTGGTCCTTTTCTGACAATATATAATATGTTTGTACAGTCCTATACATCTTGCCCGGGCTGGAGGGGCAGCAGATTATAACTGGCTGTCTGTTGTAATCTGTATTAAACATGCCAAGCATAATCTTGGAATAGAAAATGCACCCACTGTCCAGATATTAATTACAGATTTGGTCAAACTGGGCATGCCATCAAGACAACTCCAATCGCTAGCAGGTCAGTTTTGAAAAAGCATTTTTAACCTGTTCTCCCTTAAAAGAAAATGTATACCTGGAACAATTTCCATTCTGACCCAGTTTTATTAATTACTTTCAAAAATTCATGTCAGCACTTCCAAAGTGCATCACTTCCACAAAGGTCTTTCTAGCTTTTCCAAGTATGAGGAATCTGTCTAATCGTATGTATGAAATTGGAGTGGACAAAATTCTCAGGCTCATGAGCCACGTACCAAAATTTCCCTATGGCCAAGAGCCCTCATACACATGCGCAAACACACTAACCTCTCCTGCTTCACGATTGGCTGATGAAGCCAGTGTAGAATTGAAAGGAGTACTGGCAAAACCAGGTAACCCATTGAAATGGCAGTCCTCAATCTAACCCAACAACATTCGGTACTAATCAGTACTTGATTAGTGCCTGACAGGCTCCCCCATGTACTAAAATACCATTTTTCATCCCAAACATTTGACTTCCAGTACCAATTTTCCCACATCAAATACCAGTTTTTTGACTTACCATCCCAATTCTTTTACTGATTTACCAATTTACCAATTGGTAAATCAGTAAATTGTTAAATTGGGAATGGTAATACCTGTTATTTTCAGGTAATAGGGTGCCCAATTGAGTATTATTTGTGGGCAGCAAATGAGGTAAGTGTTTCAGCTCTAAGCCAGTGCTTTGTGGTCCTGGCGGCTGAGATTTTGGATCAAAACAAATGTTACTGCAGTGCAACGGCAACCCAGCCAGGGTCGGGAATATGCAGTGGGGCCCAGGAAGGGGAGAAACAGGAACATGTGGCAGACCAGCCCCACCCCTGCACTACATCCAGCACCCTACTCCCAGGCATAACAAGCAGCCATGGCGGCCAATGACAGACAGCTATCATGGCCAGTCATGGCAGACCCAACCCGAACCATGTCTACTAGCCTGAACAGATGTGATAGACTGATGTGGCCTGCTTGGACCTGGTCAGGCGGGCCTTAGGCCGGGCTGTGACATCGGAGGTTTCCTGAGGTCAGAGCCTGGGCTAGCCGCCAACACGGCCCGGGGCAATCCCAGACTAACGTCTTGTGGCACCTGTACAGACATTCAGGTGAGGTCTAGGCCAAAGCATGACAAAGTGGGCCGCTGCAGGGCCCAGGACCAACTCTGGCCAAAAAGGCCTCCACGCCTTCCCTGCTCCCCTAAGCGCCTTCGTCCCTTCTCACTTGCTGCCCCCCATGCCTGGAACTCCCTCCCTGTCCACATCCGCCTTGCCCCCTCCCTTCATACCTTCAAATCTCTCCTTAAAACTCACCTCTTTCGCTCTGCTCTGTCTGACTCTTTATCCTGCTGAGCCACTATTCCTATACCTACGATCGGTTTACCCTTATCCTTGCAACATGGACCTGCCTGCTGTCATTCTCATCGTAACCAAGCCAAGTACGTGCACTTGAGACCTCGCATCTTCATGAATGTTAGACCCCTTGTCTCTCCCTCTGTTACCCTTCCTAAGTCTCTCCCCCAGCTCCTGTCTCTCAGATTGTAAGACCTAGGGGCAGGGACCCTGTCTATTTTATTACTTTGTAAAGTGCCAGGTACACTGCTGGTGCTATATAAATGTTTGTTAATAATAAATATTAAATAATAATAATAACTGCACTTGAACTGCCCAAGAACTGCATGGAGTTTCCAAGGCACAGTTTGCCCAGCCCTCCTTTCCTTTGAAACTAGGAAATTGACCAAAATATCAAAAAAGACCCTCCCCCCCAAAAAATCAAACCATCAAATAACTGAAACAACTGAAAACAATCAAAATAACTTACAAACATATTATTTTAATGAATATTCATTCCAAGCATGAATTTAGTGTGCAAATTAAAAGTTGTATTCAAATATGCAAATTTTATCTATAAATAGTAAATTGCTTATATGTTTTTACTCTCATGCAAACCATCTGACCTCATCATCATCATCATTCCTGAATGATGAAAAATGGTTCCCCCAACCAAGAATTAAAGATTCTGCTTGTGATGGCAGAAGCGTAGTCCCTTCCCCCTTCAGAAGGTGTTGGAAACTGATCATTTTTCAGCCAGGCAGATTCAGGCAAACTCATCTCAGCCATCTGCGAGACCAGTTTTAAAGGGGCAATAAGATTTTATGTGCAGCAAGGATTACCATTCGCCAGCCAAACTTCCAAGCTGGAATGGCGCTTCTTTTACGATGTATCTACTAACTTATTTCCGCCCCCCCCCAAATCAACTATGATAATGAACTATATGTTCTCTCTGCTGTACAGTACATCACAATGCTAATTAATGGCTATAATGCTACAGTTTTTTTTTGGAAAATAAACTACATAGTTACAAAGTTTCTGCTAGGGATGTATTCAGGTGTTCGGCTGTTACCAACATTAAACTTAATTGCTATGTTTGTGAATCTTCATCCCTCATTTTTTATGGAGGCTATAAAAACAGAAATACAGAGTTTGCAGCAGTGATTGGTAAAAAGGTGCCTTTTTATCATTCTAAAAGCATCTCTTTAAAAAAAAAAAAAAAAGCAAAGTCAAATCAGTGAACCTGACCACGTGGACACCAAAGAATATTAGTAGTATTAGTATTACTAATATTATTTATAGAAGTAATTTAATAAAACCTGCAGTGCAGTAGATACTTTGCAAATGGATGGGAAAACATTATCCATCCTTTTTGTTACTGTAATTTTTCAAATTTCCAGTTTCATTGCACGGTAAATCTTTACAGCTGCTTGTACTTTGATGCACTAAAAACATTTTCAAAATTGCAAAGAGACGATGTTCAAAAGCACAGAGGACCCACACCTTCTATCTATTGAAGTCAAAATATGGAATTAAAGGCCTAACTTTGTGATTTTATAAAGGAAATCTTTCTTTTCTTTCTATCCCACCCTAACCCCAAAATCATAAGCCCTGGGTGGGTTACAATAATATCAAATGCATACATTAAAAATAAAACCAATCTAAATTGTCCTATCCTTTAATCTGTGATGCATCCCCAGCCACCAAAAGTCTGCCTAAACAAAAATGCTTTAAATTGTTTCAGGAACACGCATAGGCTCGGACCTTAGCCAACCTCAGAGAAAGGTAATTTCAAAGAGAATCTAAAGAGCAAGCACCAAGAATGTCCCTGCCCATGCCATTCATACTTGGCATGCCGAGATCATGGCTAAAAGACCAAAGAGACCATGGTAGAACATAAACAAGGAGGTGGTCCCTAAGTATGTTTGGACCAACCTGTTTATTGCAGAGTAATGAACTGTGGTGGTATTTCCTGAGCAGTTATTTACTGCTCAACAGAACACAAACACTAACCGTGGTAATTCATTTCTTTTGTGACAGTGGGTATTTTCAGACGTTACGAGATCACAGTGAACCACGGTGAATACCCACCTGTGGTCAATGTGTCTCGAACGTCTGTTTGGCGGCCCCCTCCCAGATTCCCCGCCGGGATCCCCCCGGCACGGCTGTTATGGCGTGACGGGGTGACCCCGGCGGGGAATGAATGGGGTGATTTCGGTACGGGGCCAATGGGTCCCGTAATGTCTGAAATCACCCAGTATGGACATCTGCTTGTGTATGGAATATGCCTTTCATTAGAGTGAATGTAGAGTGAATACAGACTGAGGGGGGGTAGCTGTGGACATCAAGTATAGCTTAGTTGGTAAGGGGTTGTTCTTGGACATAGGAGTCCAGTGTTCAAATCCTGTGTTAGGGTATTTTTAAACAAGACATCTCCATGCATGCCCCCCGCCCCCCCACCCCCGCCACAATCCACATGACAAACCACTCAAGTGATGGTGGTGTATGAGGACATGTGCTCCCATGATTCACAAACTGGCCACCCAAGCCCCACATGGAGCACTCCTGAAAAATCCCGAGTGCCCCTGCAGGATGGGGTGACTGCCTCTATGGACGGGAGAGCCGTGCTGGGAGCCACACGCATGAAGTGCTTCCCACACACTTCCTGTGCATGGATGCCCCCCACCCATGTCACACAGCGGCCAGGGAGCCCCCGCTGCTCTCGTTTAGAAACACCCTATGTTATGGGTGGCCTCAGGCCACTTGCTGTCTTTCTGCCTCAGTTCCCCATCAATAAAATGGGAATTATGATGACCTATATATCACTGTTGTTGAGAAGGTGGACTAGATAAGGAGTGTAAAATTCAATTCTGAGCATGGGATATGCTGAATTATAAACATAACTTAATTAAGTTATTAATTCTTATTTGGGGGTAGGCCTGAAATGACAAATCACAGCAAATCCTGTTTCCATCAGAAACAGGTCATTTGCCTTCATTCAAGCAAGGCAGAAATTTACCAGATTTTCTGCTGTTTTTGCCGTTTATATTATTTTTCACGAGTTACACAGAGCTGCTACAGGGCCGATCGCAAGTCCCATGCCTGCCCCACATGCAGCCCCAGGGGCTGTGGAGACACATACGTGCTGGAGAAGTGCTGGAAATTGCAGTAAAGGTGATGTAAAGCTGTTGCAAAAGTCCCAGAATGTGACAAAAAGTGACAAAAAAGACAAAAAGGCAGGAAAGTGACAAAATTGATGGGAAATGCTGAGAAGTGACAAAATTCATGGGAAATGATGAAAATGACAGGTGCTGGTATCAACAGTGGTGGAAGTGTGAAATCATTGGAGACTGATGAAATACCAGTGAACTGAAAGGCTGGTATTTCCCTGCGGAACAGGAACACTTGCTCTCATCTCAGTCTTATTTAGGCGCAAGCATGTACATTGGGTGGTTTGGGAGGGTGGGGAGTTTGTCGTGACCCTCTTGTAGAGGGGAGGGTGCAGGCATGGGGGTGTGGAAAGGATTTTTATGGGGAATATGGGATAGGGGAAATGTGGAAATGACTGAAGGGTAGGAGTGGTTATTATATTGAAGTTGCCTAACTGGATTCATATTTTTGTGTGAAAGTAAAAGAATGTGGGGAGGGTTGACGGGAGTAGGCTTGGGGGCTTTTGTATGTTTTGATATTATTTATTTATTTATTCACACTTTTATGCCACCCCCTCCTGCTTATGCATCTGGGGCGGCTAACAACATTATAAAAACAAATAATATCATAACATATGCAACATTAAAATAACTCAAACAAAACCCCCCACCCTAACCCAACCCGCCCATCACCCGTCTCCCTCAGCAAAGGCCTGGCGGAACAGCCAGGTCTTACATTGTCTATGGAAAGAGGGGAGGTCTAAGGCCAGGAAAACCTCCAACGGGAGCAAGTTCCACAGCTGCGGAGCGGCCACCGAGAGTGCCCTTCACAGGAATGCATTTAAATTTAAATTTGGTGTATATGGTATTTATTGAAATGACGAAAGCCGTAGTAAACAAATGAATGAATGGATCCCTATGATCCTTTGGAAGAATCAGTGCATTTCTATGGTCATTCAGAGGGATTCAATTATTTGGGAGGGAGGGGGAATGTTTCCCATTGGATCCACATGGGTGTTTGGGTGGGTGTTTGGGTCCCAAACTGTTTATTTAGAAGTCACCATGTTCCAACATATTCCTATGCTCCAAACAGCATTTGGCCGGAACCCACCGTATTCCAATCTATTCCTATGGCCATTTGGAAGGTCTTGAGACATTGGCCCAACGTGCACGAGATGCTCCCATGCACAGGCACCCAGTGTCCACGTAGGGGAGCATCCCTTGTAAATGTGGAGGTGCGTAGGTGTGCGCTCCTGCGACCCACGCATACCCACCCACCCCCCACGCACAGAGCAACCGCTGAAAACGCAGGTTGCTCCATGGGTGGGGATGGGTGAGCGCCCACCTGCACCTCCCCCCCCACTCTGCCCCTGCACTGTGCACACGGACCGCTCCACCACCACCACCACCACCACCAGCGGTGGTCCTTGTAAAAAGGCCATTATCTAGTCAAAGTGGGTAAAAGGAGGCTAGTTATTCCCCAATATTATGTTGGAATATGTGGGGGTGAGGGGCTACTGCACCCCAGAGAACATTTTGAGTTCTCCCAGTGTATCCCCAATACTCTTTGACAGGATCTCAACATATTTTAATGGACCCCTATGGCCATTCATAAGGCGTGGCGAACTTCTTAGGCTTCAGCATTATTTGGAAGGTGTCGGGGAGTGTTCCCCTATAACTCCACATGTGTGTATGGGGGTTCCACATTGTGCCCCAAACAGTATTTGGCTAGAACCCACTGTATCCCAATATATTCCTATGGCCATTTGAGAGGACTGATTCATTATCTAATAGATGTGGGTAAATGGAGTCTAGTTAGTCCCAATATTATTTTGGAGTCTGTTTGGGGGGGGGGGATCTATTGCACCCGAGCTCTCCTAGTGGGTCTGCAACACTCTTTTGGAGAATCTCAGCATGTTTTAATGCATTCCTATGGCCATTCGGGAGAGGTCAGTGCATTCCTATGGTCATTCCGTGTCCTTCACACACTGTCTTACACAGACTCTCTCTGATCTTACTCACACATACCCTCCTCCCACAGACATACACACACACATTCTCACACACAGAGACTCTCTGTCTCTCTCTCTCTCTCTCTCTCTCATAACTAGTACCATAACTCAAGGAATAGCAAGTGTTTGCTAGTTTGGCTCATCTGATTTGCACAAAGGGTGAAAACAGACATTCATGCACTTTAACTCTGCTTTAACATGTCTTAGGCATGTTGCAGGGCTGCATCAGGTGCCAATACAGCCCTGAACATGCCTAAGAAATGTTAAAGTGGTGTTAAAGCAGAGTTATATGAATGTCTGTTTTTGCTCAAAGAGGTGAGCTCTGCACCTACTGGGAGCTTTGCTACTTAATTTCATTGTGGACTCAGTCTTGTTCCCAGAAATAACCACTACAGTATGTAGGGAGGCCAGACCTCCCCTTTAAAATAGGACGCTTATGAAAATTACGTGGTGCGGGGCTTGCAACATGTATTTTTCCTGTGTCCTCTTTTAAAGGGGAGGTCTGGCCACCCTAACAGTATGTGCCTTTCATTCGAGGAGCTTCTAACACTGTGTAGGCCTCTGTAGTTCACAGTCCGTCAGTGAGGGGCTATCCCCATTTCAGAGAGAGAGAAAAAGAAAGGCACCAATGACTACATCCTAATTTTCAGTAGCAACCACCAAAATTGAGTGCTTAACTTAGACACTGCTAACTGCTTTTTTAAAGTTAACAGGACATTCTGCCCATAAAATTCTTGTAACTAAGGATAAGCTGTATTGCCATCCCCAAGCATTCAGAATCTTAAGTCAGGCCACACTAAAATCGCAAGTTCAAACAATGGGTGATTTCAGACGTTACGGGGCCCTTTGGCCCCGTACCAAAATCACCCTATTAATTCCCTGCCGGGGTCACCCCATCATGCCACAACAGACGTGCCGGGGGATCCCGGCGGGGAATCTGGGAGGGGGCTTGGCCGCGTGGCGCAACGTGCGGCCGCATGGCCCTGCCCCCTCCACGCTCCCGCCGCCCACCCTCCGGGCAGATGGGCGGGTGGCGGGGCCAATGTGGCGGCCACGTCGGGCCGGATTCACCACGGCCCGGGATCCCGCCAGGGATCCCGGGCCGTGGCACCCGGCCAGACGTTACTTTTTTTTGGTCCCCGCTGGGGATCTCTTTGACCATGCTTCCCGGGACATTCCCCCCGCTAGCCCGGGAAGCATGGTTCAAATTGACCCCATGCGGGTATTGACCATGGCGAACATCTGGCGGCCGCCAAACAGACGTTCGAGACACATTGACCACAGGTGCGTATTCACCGTGGTTCACTGTGATCTCGTAACGTCTGAAAATACCCATAGAGTAAGGGTCAATTCTTTGTAGTTGCCATCTTTTTTGCACACTTTAGTGGAATGATGTATCTAAAACCACTGGGAATAAAATCTATATTTTGTTAACACTAATGTAGAGATTCTCATATAATGACAAGAAACTGGAGCTTTAAGAACAACTAAATAGCTAGAGACTTGTGATTAAAACAAACAAACAAAATCTCAAGAGGTAGGAACGTTTGATTGAGATGCATCTTCCAGTCGATCTTTTTCTGTGCATTGACACTACTTTCCCTTCAGTGTCTCTGATCCTGGTAGATACCCCGATTGAGCATTGAATTAAGGGGGTGTCTCTTGCAAAAAGCAGCTTGCAGGATCAGGGTCAACAGGGGGAACAAACTATCGCACCAGGACAAGGGAAGCAAACATTTTAAAGCTTGGCAAAGTGATCTCTAACCTACAAGAACCTGTAACCTGCCGACATAGGAACACAGTAGTTGCTTTAATTCACTTTCCCTGTTCCAGACCCCTATCCCACTCCACCCCACACCCAGGGGGCAAGTTGGAACACTGAAATCAAGAAAAATCCATCACCTTGCTTGCTTGAGTTGCTTATCACCACTCTACATGCTCTGACAACAGCAGCTGCCTCTCTCCTCCTGACTGTAGCTTGCCTCATGCTGTCACCGCACACCACAGCTCCCATGCTGTGCAGGGTGGGCGAGGAAGCACTCAGTTCAAATTCAGAAGGTTGATACCATGCAAACAAGGTTCTTTGAGATGGCTCCTAACATTCTCACAACTGTTGTGAGAATTCGATGACATCTCGAAGAACCTTGTTTACAAAGTAGCAACCTTCTCACTGCTGCTACAGACTCAGAGGTCCAGGTGATCCGGAGCTCTGGGGAAAAGATCGGGGAGTCCAGCCAGGTCAGCAGGAGCAGCAATTCTCCCTGCTGAGAATGCCAGGCCTGGGTCTGATGAAAAAGAGAGATACAGGTGGGTGTCATCAGCATATTGACAACACCTTACACCAAATGCTCTGATGACCTCCCCCAGAGGCTGCATAACGTTATATTTTTAAAATGTATTTATTGTAAGCGAGCCTGAGTTCTCCTTTGGAGAAGGGCAGCATATACATTTATCTATTTAACTATTTTAATTGATATTTCACCCATTCCTGCAGGTTCAAGGCAGCTCACAAGAGGCAAAAACATTTTTAAAACAATTAAAATCATATAAAATTCCCATTAAAACCATTCCCATTCTCCAAACTCACCTGCTAAAAGCCCATACAAATAAATAGTTTTAATGTTGTCTTCTGAATACACCTAAAACAGGTGCCTGATTTGGTTCCCATGGGTAATACCTGTAATTTTTGGAGTACTACTTCAGGCATCCAAATAGTCTTTCAGTACCCAAACCCCAACATTTTTGGCTTTCAAGTACCCAAAATCGGGGCATAGCTAGGTGGGAATGAGCCCCGGTGCAGAAGATGCCAGAATGGGCCTCCTGCTTGGGCACTCCACTCCAGTGTGCATATGCACTCTGCCTGCATCAAGGCTCCCTAAGCTCGTGGGCTCTAGTTCAGCTACATCTGCTGCATCTACTATAGTCAAAACTACTCAAAAACCTTGGAAAATACCCAAAATCATTTCCAAAATTCAGTACCAGAAGTAAAAAAATTGGGACAAAATGGTATTTCGGTACCCAATTACACACCATTTAGGGTATCAAAAAGTAACCAAAAAAATGTGAGTCGAATTGGGTAACACAAATTTGACAGATATACCCATTGTGCAGATACCATTTCAGCTCTACTTTTGAAGTTAGTCAGGCTCAGACTTTGGCAATCCTCCAGTGCTATCTAGTATTAAAAATAATACATGACCGACATCTTCTCACTTAATTTTGCAGTGACCAGAAATCCTGCTGCAGAGTACAGCATTGCCAAGGACACAAAACCTTTTACCGCAGAATTAATTTCATTCTCTCTCCAGTTAAGTGGAGCTAAGCTAAGCATTTGTTTATAAAAGCATTTGTGTAGACAGGTCATGAGATAGTCAGAAGTGAAAGTGTTGGCTTGCATTTCTTTCCTGATGTATTTGAATGGTGCCAGTCCTCATAATGCATTGTCCTCTGGTTTCCACCTATTTCTCTCATCTCCATGAACTGACTTCTTTGGGTATTTTCAGACGTGACAGGCCTCCATTTTGACAAGGGCCGTGGTCACGTCTACACCCCAGAGCGGAATCAGGCCGGCCAGGCAACATACGTGCCGGCCTGATTCCTCTCGGGAATCGAGGAGGGGGCGGGGCCAGGGGGCGCAATGTGCAGCTGCATGGCCCCGCCCCCCCACTCCCCCAGCCGCCTGTCCTCCTGGAGACAGGCGGCCCATGGCCGGGACCACAGCTGGAAAGTGGCGGCGGTAACAGACATTACCAGCCGCCGATTCCAAGCGGTGATCAGAGTAACCACGATTCCAGGGTTGAGGCCGGCCTCACCTCCAGAACCGTGGTTCAAGGGATTCCCGCTAGGTGTTCACTGTGGTGAACATCTGGCATGACCCCTTCAGACGTTACGGGCTCTCCGCCATGACAGGTGGTTCACCGTGTCAAAACAGAGGCCTGTAACGTCTGAAAATACCCTTTGTTTCTCTCATGTCTATGACGGCTTTAGGTTTCCAGGCCTAGAAGATAGCAAAATCTATTGGGAGATGAATATGGCAACCAACAAGAAAGATATCATACTGAGCTAAGTCACTTAACAGAGTGGAGCCATGCTTGAAAGTTTCAGTGCTAATTTCCACATTTAAATCCCCATTTTGAGGACTTGATAACTCATTGGTGTTTTAATGCATGTGATAAAGCTTGGCATGCAAGCTCTTGGCTCTGAATTTCGCTTACTTTCTATTCAATTTGCTTCGACTGTAATGGTTTTCTGTATTGCTTGTTTACTAGGCCTTGCATAGCACTTGCGTGGTAAGTGGATCCAATGCTAATGCTTAGGAAATTGAAGTGAGATGCTGTTCCCCTACTAGGAGCTGGCAGGGCTTGCAAAATCCTATCGCCACTGATTTTCAGAGGGAAACTCTCATTAACTTCATGAGGCATTGAAATAAAAGCCAGGTCTCCATTTCTCCTGCAACAAATAATGATGCTGCAAAGAATTAAAAGGGTTTAGGGAGCCATATTCCTTCTTCTCTTTACATTTCTTGAGGTGTAAAGGATATTACCATGATCTGTTTCTGTAAACTAACTGGGTTGATTTTGTTGTTTTTTAAATGCATGTAAGGAAACAACGAATCTTAAATGTAATTCACTTCCCGGCCCTAGATGTAAAATAGGTAGAAATAAGAATAATCAGAGAGCCTTCTGTGAGGATGATAACCCTTTAAAGGCTGATTTAGGGGTGAAACGAGAAGGTGGGACTATTTCACAGGGTTCTTATTGAGAAAATATTTGTTTAAAAAAACCGCGAAACAAATTGCGGATGCACAAGATAGCTGCTGGACTGTTATATGCATTTGCAAAATAGTGACCGCCCTTACCCAAAATAGCAGCGATCGCATCACCATTTTGGTTAGGGGCAGTGACCATTCTACGCATGCGCAAAACAGTCTGGTGGCCATTTTCCCCATGTACAGTCCGCTGCCCTTAACCAAAACAGTGGTGATGCTATTGCTGCCATTTTGGTTAAGGGCAGCGGCTATCTTGCACGTATGCAAAATAACCTGCAGCCGTTTTGCACATGCACAATGATTTATGTATTTTTAAAGTTTTCTCACGAGAACCCTTTTACTTCATTCAACCCTAGACTGCTTGTTTGTCGGCTCGCGTAGCCTTACAGAGGTACATAACTTGTTCCATCTATCCTGCAGATACACAGGTTGCTATAACTAACCCTGGAGTTGTTATCCCTACATCACGAGACCTCTGATAAACTCAACATGTCCCTCAAGCTCTCTATCCTAAGAATCCTTTAAAAAAACAAACCACCCAATACCATTCCTTTACACATGGGACATATTATTATTATAAACATTTATATAGTACCAGTTGTGGGACCTGGTGCTGTACAGAACATAGAAATAGACGTGGTCCCTGCCATATCAGCCTTTGTTCTGGAATAAACTTCATTTTAGACTGGTAGAAATACAATTCCATTTTACAAGATCTCAGATAAATTGGAAAAGGACAGAAATCCCAGCGTATGCATTCTCACAGCTTCCTTTCATAGCTTCCACCATTCCTCTCTGCCTAGGAGCCTGGGATTGTAAAATCTGCCAACGCTCCCTTAGCCCTCTTGCCCTCCCCCCCACCACATCCATTTTTGCCTTTTTTAAATCTCCAGCTGCAGTTGTAGGGACTTGCCAGGGCCCCACAGAGCTCACATGGTTTGGGAGGCTTGCAGAAACCCCCAAAACATAGAGATCATGGATGAACTTGAAATCACAAGACAAGAGTGAGAAGCACTGGCATCAGGTAAGAGTCCACTGGGTCTCAAACGTGGGGTGGTGGAGCCTGTGGAGAGCCCATCGTGATTCATGAGGGGACACAAACCACCATTTCATGCAGGGCCCCCTAGATCCAGCAATGACCTTATTGCAATAATGAAAATGACAATCGATAATAACAACAACGATAATGAAAACGACAATGTCATTGTCGGAGGAGTGTATGTTTTTATAATTGTATGGTTTTATAATTGTCTTTATGTTGTTGTAAGTCACCCCGAACTGCCTGTGGCAGGAGGGGCGGGATGTTAAGTCTTTTAATAAATAAATAAAATAAATACATTATCATTTCTGTTATTATTAGTGCTGTGGCAGTTGGATTTTGGAGGGAAAATGTGGAGATGGGAGGACAGAGCAGACTTCTTGGAGCCCTAAACAGGGTTGAACTCTTGAACTGTGCTTGTGTTGGGAGGGACGAGCAGCTCAGCAGTTTCTGGTGGATGTATCGCTGGCCAATGAGCAGCGCAATCAGGCCCCAGCAATCTCATGGCGCTCTGTGATTCCTTAATGCCTGCTGCCTCCCACAACCAATCAGGGGGGCTCTGGGGAGGGCACTGCAACCCTTTATAATGGGAGGGCCAGGCATTTTCTCTTGGTTTTGTGAGAGCTCTGCTTGTCAGGTTACATTTACAGAACTGTGGTGCTTGCACACAAAAAATCCTCATTGTATTACCACCAATACCTTTCCTTCCTCATACCCTACATTTTACCTTCTCCTTTCCCTGCCCTATAGATAGGTAGTATAGATTCGATATAGATATATATTATAGACATATAGATTAGAATAGTTATATAGATAACTGATTAGATAATAGTTTTCCTTTTCCATTCCCCTGTCTCCCTTAGATTTAGATAGATATTAGTTGTTTACATATATGGAGAGGTTAGATATTAATTAGGTATTTAGGCTAGTCTGTTTTATTATATATATTATGTTATCGGAATTGATACCAATAACAATACCAATACCAAAAATAAAATCTTCATTTAAAATTATACCGATACCAATAATGACAATGATAACAAAAACGACATTGTCATTAAAAATGATAGCAAAAACTACATTTTTAATAATGAAAATTATAATGAAAAATGAAAAAAACATGGGGGCCTGGTGCACACCCCCTGTACTTATGGATCCAGATTTCTACCCTCTCCTATCCCCCGGGGCCCTGGAGGCTGCTTACCAGCCTCAGAGGGCTTGATTAACGCACCACTGCTGCTGCAGGGGCTCTGGCAGGCAGGGGTGTGCATTTCATTTTTGTTATTATAATAATGAAAACAAACTATGGATTTTTCTTATTGAATAATGAAAATGAGAGAACATAAAAACAAAAAATATCATTTTGCTGTGAATTAATAGGAAAAACCTGAAAAACACATTTTTGGTTGTATCTTTTTTGATTTACATTTGATTTAGGTTAAACATGGCAGTAGTATGCATCCAACAGAAGGCATTCTGTGTGCCACATTTCAGAGAGGTTGGATGAAGGCATATGATTATATAAGCAGTTGAAGTTCTTTATTTTACAAAGATCTGTGTACACATTCCCAGCTGTATCAACTTTGCTCCCATCTGATTTGAATGAAACTTGGCAAGGTTATACCCCTCTCAAAGGGTATCATGCCTGCAAAATTTCAGAAGGTGTGGATAAAATTTTATTATGTTATAAGCAGTTTACTTGTAAATTCATTATTGGCTGTAACATATTTTTGTCTATCTATTTTACATGAAATTTGGAATGATTATATCACAGACCTTCAGGATCAACTCTGACAAACAGAAGTAAGATTTGATAAAGGGTCCAAATTTTATAAGTAATTGAAGTTTCCCTCTTGAAGTCTTTCATTATTCAGGTAAATAGCATATGCAGTGCCATTCAGAGACAGGTATGGCAGGGGGGAGAGGGCTGTAGAAGGATGGGCAGCAGCCCAACAGACTGACAGACACATTCACTGGGCAATTACTGCATGCTTTCACCTTTCCAGGAGGAAGAATCAGTAATGGTTTCAAGGCGGGCATAGAGGGTAGATATAAACTGCTGTTCTTTTGGCCTGCTCTTTGTCTGTGGTTAGTTCTGGCTTTGGTCAGAGCCTTTTCTCATACGTTTCTTGCAGGATTTGTATGTGTGTGCTAGAGCTCAGCTAGCTACATAAATCCAATCCTTATGCACCTCGGGTGCTGCCCAACATCCTCTTGCCCCTCCTGGGGTGTTCGCTGCAAGTTGACAGAAACCCGCATGCACCCAGGGTGTCCCCCAGACTGTAGCCTGTGCCAAACAGTAGAAATGACAGATATATCCTCTGGCCAATTGACATTTCAAAGACACCCTGGCTTGGATAGAGATGTGATTCCCTCTCTCACTGCATGCTTCCAGCTTTCAAGGAGGAATCCTTGGTGGCTCTGAGGCGGGCATAGAAGGGACATAGCTGGGACTTCAGGCAGCAAGGCAGAGGGCAGGTGGAAGCATCCCAGCAATCAGGAGACATGGTTCACACAATCAGGCTGGCCAGTTGTCATCACAATCACATCCTGCAGCACTGTGACAGAGGACATAAGAGAATTTCTTATTGGCTCTTTCCTAAGCAGATGATTCCAACTTCCCAGTAAAAAGTGAGTGCGAGGGGTTGGGGTGGTCACAGCAGGGAATGATAAATGGATGACATTTCTGCTGGCTAATTGACATCACAAGCACATCTTGTACCACAGTGATGAGCATCAGAGAATCCCTGGCATAGGCTAATACTCTTCAGATCATGTGCAGGCTTATAACGTTGAGTCCCTTTCAGGGGCGGCTGGTGGGTTTTGATGTTGGAGGGGCACTGGGGCAGTAAGGCTAGCAGGCCTAGGGGTGGAGCCAGGGGGACGGTAGGTGGAACCAGGGAGACGGTAGGCCAGTGGCATGGCATAACCCAGCAGCAAGGAGTTCCCAGAGTTAACATCGGATGGAAGAAAGAAGTCTACATGCACATCAAGCTTAAAATAATGTATAAACGCAAAACACATGGAAACACCCAAAACACTGGCAAAACACTGGCATAACCTAGCAGCAAGGAATTCCCAGGGTTAGCATTGGATGGAAGAAAACACAGTCTACATGCACATCAAGCTTAAAAAAAATAATTCATAAACCCAAACCACAGGGACCCATCCTTGTAAATCACCCCAGGCGCCAGCCTCTGCTCCCCGAGTCCTCCCCATGTTTACTCACCCCCCTTCCCCAGTGTCTCATCTCCCCAGGCTGGGGGCCTGGGATGGAAGGGGGGAGGGTGTGCGAGACTGGGGGGTGGAAGGTGTGCGAGACTGGGGGGTGAGGGTGTGCACCCACCCTCCCCCCATTTCCCCAGTATCACACACCCTCCCCCCTTCCATCCCAAGCCCCCAGCCTCTACTCCCCGAGGCCCCCCACCACTCATCTCTCCTTCCCCAATGTCTCCCCAGCCTGGGGGCCTGGGATGGAAGGGAGGGAAGGGTGTGCGAGACTGGGGGATGGGGGGCAGGGTGGGTGTAAACCCACCCTCCCCACCATTCCCCAGTCTCACACACCCTCCCCCCTTCCATTCCAA
>QEPC01012160.1:268636-290944 GCA_003113815.1 Sphenodon punctatus | reverse complement strand
TTCTGAACCACGTTTGCCCATCCCTACCATAGCATCACAGTAGCCAGCTGGGAGAACTGCTGGTTGTTTGAGCATACTGGTTGTCCCAGAGTTATCTCTGCTCAGAGTGACCCTTTTCTTGATTGGTTGCCACCCAGTATAAAGCTTCCTGGGTCAGCTCTGCCGGTGTTAGTAAATAAATGAGTTTGTTGTACCTCAGTTTACCCCAACCGAGATCGAAGGCCACCAATTAACAAGCCAATGTATGTGGGTACAATAAAATTTTATTGGATAGACACATAGCACCTGGACATGTCAATATTACCAATTAAGAATCCCAGTAATGTAGCCAAGAATATCTTATGTGTCCGAGGCCACGGTCAGAGACGTGAACTGGTTCAGAGGAGGAGCAGAGGGGGCCCAGGAGACAGATGGAAAGGAGTCACTGGTCGCTGGATGTGGGTCTCTGGATCTTTGAGATAGATGGAAAGGGTCAACAGCTCACAATAGCTCACTGCAATGTTAGTGGCCACAAGCGCTGAGACAGACATTAGGTCCTTGGTGTTCTCTTTTATAGTTTTTTTTTTAGTCATTTATTATGAATACATGTTGCAAGGTTCCTTCATTACACCATCTTCTTTGAACATGCCAGGTGCGGCAATTAGCCAACCATTTGTCATCACTTGAAACATAATTGGCACTTGGAAGTTTTTCTCTACTTCTGCTGGGGCAAACTTCCTTCCTTTCAGGCCTCCCTTTTCTTATCAGAGATAATGGCCATCTGGGCCTTACCTTTCATCCTTGACCAGCTCATATTCTCTGCTGGAGTATGGGTTCCTGGAATCTGCCAGGTTACTGCTTTTCCCCATAATCCTTAGCTGCACTGAGTTTCTCCAGGCCTCATCTTTCTTATTCTTCTGACCATGGCCAAACTGTCTAATTATTTCATAACGCCGGTTTGGTCAGAGCAATCCTGAGACTAGAGGAGACTACAGGCCTATTCTTGCTCTTTTTTCCTGTTCTTTGTCTCACCTCCTCCTCCTTATCCTGACCCTTCCTCCTATTTCTGCACTGATCTTCATGGCTCCAGGAGCTTTGGCTTTATCTCCTGACTCTGACTACTCTTTGAATAGATGCCTTCTTGGTCTGATCTTCTAGCCCTGAACCCCTGCATGTCCCCACCCCTGGCTTCTGCATGCCCTCTTCAGGTTCACATGGCTCCTGAGGCTGCTTCCAACTCTCTGATTCTACAATACTAAGCCCAGATGTGTAGCAAGTGGACTTACTGCCCCAGGTTTTCAGTGGGACCCTAGTAGGACTAGCCCCATCAGGACATCAATGTGTCCAGCTTTATCTCTGCCAGAGCCATCTTCAATGAGCCAGGAGCTGGTGCGATGCTGCGTTCCCAGTGCCACAGCTCTCCCGCATCTCCCCAAGCCTCCCTTTCCCAATCCTGGCACCCCACAAGCCCCAGTCTACTCAATGGTCCCCTGTGTCTCACTCCCCCCTCTGGCCCTGGTCTTCTTTTGTATCTGCCACAGCCTATCGCTACACTGCCCTCCCCACATCCAGGTTGGTATATGGGGTTCAGCTATTGAACCTAGCTACATCACTGACTAAGTCCCTATGAACTCTGCCTCATTTATCACTGTCAGGTCTGAGGCCTCGAACCCTCAACCCTGGGATTCTTGGAGGAGTGGCTGGGCCAATAGCACCACTGCTTTATTTTCCCTCAGGGCCAGCCACTCCACTCAAGAGGTCTCTTTTCCTTGCCATTGCCACACCCCCTCCTGTCTGTCTTCCACCACTGGCACACCCCCTAGCTTCTTGGTTGGTTGGTTGCCAGCCAACATATAAGGCTTGCTGGTAGCACCAGAAAGCTCGTGGGACAGTTTGTCTTTTCTTACTTGTCTTGTTTCTAGCTCCGGTCATTGCTCTTGTCTCCAGGTCCCTGTTCTTGTTCCTAGCCCCAGTCTTTGATCTGCATCCTTTCTCCCAGTTCTGTCACTTCTCTAGTCCCAGCCGTGATGCTGTCCCTACACCCCAACTCACGTTTGCCCATGACCCGGGCATCCCTCACTCTACAACCTTTATAATCTCTGCTGTTACAGAATTGCTTTTAATGATAACGAATTCACAGGATTCTCAACTTTCCTGGACTGGTTCTGGCTTCTAAGCAAAGAGAAATATGTTCCTCTCCTTCCCTAATCAGATTGCCGGGCTGCAGCTAGTAAATAATGGAATTAAATAAGTTTATGAAAACTCTGAAGGATAAACCAGCTTGGCGCCTGCCTTATTTATTTGGGAATCATTTTGTATTCAGCAGGTTGCAGAACTGATTGGTCTGCCTGACCCAACTTCCATTTGATTAAATAAGACAGCGCCTTCCCTAGAGGGTAATACAACACATGTCAAAGTCGGTTCATCATCTAAATAATAATTTACCATGACATATAAAACCCTCCCAGATTCTCACCAGACAGATTGACAGTTTGAGAGTAAAACTGCTGGAAGGTTTCAACAGCCTTAAATATGTGTTCAGCGGAAATGCCCTTCTCAGAGTTGGGATTAATAGCAACTAAAATTCATCATGCTTTGAACTTGCAAGATGTATCTGGTCTGCACTGTGTGAAACCAACCTGAGAAACCAGAGGATGTTATGAAAGCCAATACCATAGCTTGGTTTAACTGCAGATTGGATATGTTTGTGAAGGATAGGTCCATAAATGGTGATTGGTCAAGTTGGCTAGGGGAGTCAAGTTGACAGACTGACTTTCTGGAGCTGGGAGTGAAAAGCAGGGAATGGATTGCTCCATTATGACTAGAGGTGAAATGACTAACCACTACTATTCAGACAGATATCACAGTATCCACGGTTTCCGTATCCATTTGGATACTGGAGATGTGCATTTGTTTTAGTTATTATTAACTAAAATGGAAAAGTCATTTTAGTTTTAGTTATTACAATAACTAAAATGAATGGGTTAACAACAAAAAACGAATACATTTTAGTATTAAATGATTAGCTTTGCTCCAGCCTGTCTGTGCCTTGCTGTAAACAAGAGTTCAGAAGGGGGTCAGAAGGGAGGGGAAACCATGAATGAAACTTTCTGTACCAATCAGGGACTCAGGATGGCGTTGGAGTGGAGGGCATGGTGAGAGTTCTTCTTAACCTTCTGCCAAGCTGAGCAACTTTGCAAGTGTTAGTTCAATCTCAGACAGAACTCTTGCTGGTTTTTCTCTCAGTCTCAGTGTGGTTGCTCTTAACTCAGCCTCACTTAGACAAATTGACAGTTATAAAAACAGATTTATATCTGTGTCCCATCCCTTCCTTCCCATTATTCCCACTGTTCATTGTCTTTGTCTGTAATTCTTGTCTGTCTGTCCATAATATTGTCATTGTTCTGTACTGGGGATTTTTTTTAAGTGTGCCAGCACTGTCTTGTGCACTGCAGAACCCTTTATCCAATCTTTTTGAAATTTGTTAGGGATGATCCCCCTGGATAAGGAGTACAATCCTTCCAAATTTCATGAAAATTGGATGACAAATGAAGATATTGGATTTCTAGCTGCATTTCCCACTGAAACCAATGAGATGGGAATAATTAAAATAATAACAATAATTATTATTATTAACAAATATTTATATAGCGCCAGCAGTGTACCTGGCACTTTCCAAAGTAATAAAATAGACATGGTCCCTGCCCCTAGGGCTTACAATCTGAGAGACAGGAGCTGGGGGAGAGACATAGGAAGGGGAACAGAGGGAGAGACAAGGGGTCTAACATTCATGAAGATGCGAGGTCTCAAGTGCACGTACTTGGCTTGGTTACGATGAGAATGACAGCAGGCAGGTCCATGTTGCAAGGATAAGGGTAAACCGATCGTAGGTATAGGAATAGTGGCTCAGCAGGATAAAGAGTCAGACAGAGCAGAGCGAAAGAGGTGAGTTTTAAGGAGAGATTTGAAGGTATGAAGGGAGGGGGCAAGGCGGATGTGGACAGGGAGGGAGTTCCAGGCATGGGGGGCAGCAAGTGAGAAGGGACGAAGGCGCTTAGGGGAGCAGGGAAGGCGTGGAAGGGTGAGAGAAGGGACAGAGGAGGAGCGAAGTGCACGGGCTGGAGTATGGAGGGCGATAAGTGCAGAGAGGTAGGGGGGAGCGAGGTTGTGAAGAGCTTTATAGGTGAAGACTAGGAGCTTGTGCAGGATTCGTTCAGGAAGGGGAAGCCAGTGAAGTGAAGAGAGGAGGGGCTGCACATGGTCGAAGCGACTGGCGAGGTAGATGACCCTGGCAGCAGAGTTTTGGACAGAGATGAGGGGAGAAAGGTGAGACCGGGAAAGGACAGAAAGAAGGAGGTTACAGTAATCGAGGTGAGAGATGATCAGAGCATGAACAAGAGTTTTGGCAGACGAGACAATATTAGTATAACTAATACTAATAAAACAATAATTAAAACTAATGGGACTGTAATAACGAAAACTAAAATAAAAGCTAAAACTACATTTTCTTTTCTGCACACCGGTATACGATATAAGTATCCAGCAGTTTTCCTGTTAACTGTATTACCATTTGCCACATTTACCAAATTACCTTTTACCATCTGCCATTTACTGCATTACCGTTTAATTAACATTTGACTTTTTTTTAATTCCCTCCCTCTGCCCAGACTGCTCTGGCTAATGGGTAATGCAGTAATTCACTCAATGGTAAATGGTAATAGCCAGTATTCTGGCTTGGAGGTTAATCTCTGTGGTTACCAGATCATTATTGAATCACCACCACGTTATTTGCAATACCAGATATTAACCGGATAGTTTGCAATACTAGATAGTCCCCCCACCCCCATTTATTGGTCTAACCAGGGGTAGTATTCTAAAGGTTAAAAACAAATGTACAGCCAACTCAGTGGTTGCACGCCCCGGGGGGGGGGGGGGCACACATGGCTGGGACAGGTCAGGGGACAGAATATACATTCCCCTGGCCTGACTTGGCTGGAGAGGGGGTGGGGAACGATGAATATCCAGATGTCTGGCTCCACCCCTGTGCCGCAGCTGGCACCATGCACATGCCATGATGTCCATGGCAACTCACCATGCCAGGCTGGGGTGGAGCGAAAACAGACACGCACACCCGGTTTGGCCCACTCTGACCCGCCTGGGCAGCTCTTGGACCCGGACCGCGGGCCTGGTTCCTACACTACCGTGGTCTGAATTGGCTCCACATCTGGTGGGCCTGGAACAGACGTACAGGTTTGGCAGTGGGACAAACCAGGCAGCTTCACGTTTTTTAACACCCTAACTAATAACCAACAGTGCGTCTTCTAAGGATTTCCTCTCCCCTACTCCTCTATGTGCCTTCTGGAAAGTTTTCACCAACCGGGTCAGTTGAACAAGTAGCATATCACCCCTGGGCCTGACCCAGTATGGGACTACTAATGTTCTTATATGCTTAACAAATATGGGGTCATTTACAAAAACATAGAAGATAACCCCTTTTTAATATTAATCAGTCTTATCACAGAAGTGCCCATGCTTCAGTCCTCAAACCCCTAACTCCGGAGAAGCCTCATTGACTTTAATGGGACTAATATGGAGTAAGCGATCACTGTCTTGTAGAATTGCAGACTATGGGGCCAATCACATGCGCGCTGCACACATGGCACGCGTGCATATGTGCATGCAAGTTGAGCACACTCCCGGCACGTGGCCCGCAGTGTACATGCAAACCACGTGGTTGTACACGCATCTGTGCACACAGCTGCACATGCCAGGTATGGCATCATCTCCAACATCAGGATATTATGATAGAACTAGAGGCAAAGACAAGCCACAGTTGGATGTTGGGAGTTTGGACAAGGCAGTATTACAGTTGGATGCTGGGAGTTTGGACAAGGCAGTAGGGCTGAAATGTTGTACCGCTGCAGCAGCATTTACCGGCAGAAAGTGCTCTTCCGCACCAAGCAGCACGGTTAGGAAGGGAGCGATTTTCGCGCCTTGCACTCGCGGCTTTCCGCAGTTGCTGCCACGGTATTTTTGCCACTGTAGATTTCACGCCGAAGCGGCAGGTTTGCCACAGTTTCCCCCTTTCCCCAAGAGCTCACTCACTGCTGCTGGGGAATCCCTGCACTCTAAGTGGGACAGAGACAGCAACTAGTGTGCAAGGAGGGATAACAAAGATCCCTCCCTCAAAGCTCAACTCTGGGTGCTGCCCTGTTTGTTGTCCCTCCTTGTGAACTAGTCTCTGTCCTGCTTAGAGTGCAGGGATCCCCGGCCCCAGCAGCAGTGAGCGGCGCCTGGCTCCTGATGCTGATCCAGGGGATGGGGAGTCCCTGCTTTTCTATGTATTCTCTTGTGCGTAGAGTGCCAAGGACAAATTCTTCCCCTTTGCTGGGATGGCTCTCTTCCTCATTGTAGCTGCTCTGAACCCCCAGTTCTCTCTATGCAGCGATCACAAAGGGAAGAGGAAGGATCTGTCCATCCTTCTAACAGAGACAATACTGAACAACCAACCCTCCCCCAACTGAATGGACACCCCCCCCCGAGCAGGCTGCCCCTGCCTGCTACCCCCCTCCCAGGCTGTAAATCCAACCTGCATGGAGTGTCATTTTGTTAGAAAATTCCCCTACTGCCTCTTTCTAGGCTTGGTACACTCTCCCATTTGTGAGAATGGAAGGAGCCCCTCAAAGAAGAACTTTGTTTACAAGGCAGCAACATTCACTGCGAAAAAGGGGACGGGGGGGACTCTTCCCCCACCCGTGTAGCAGCGCTGCGGGGCTGCAACTGAGCTGTTGCAGTCCCACAGGTGGTGCTGGTGGTGCAAGAGAGACTCCTCCGGGACTCGGGAGCAGGGCTTCTGGCTCCCACAGATGCCACATATGCCTGTGGCCGACCCTGATTGCTGCCGGCCCCTCCCAGGGTAGGGCACGGGTGCAAATGCACCCCCCGCCCCGCACCATGATGGCTACGCCCCTGCAGCAAACTCTGAAGTAGGTAGTTAGAGTCACCCTAAGTTAATTCATTCAGTGATCTATTATTCAGCATCACGGTGCATCGGGGACTCGCACTCAGTGGCGGAAGGCGCCATAAAACCACTTGTGTTCACAAACTGCAGACATGCTGCATCTGCAGATGCGGGCAGCAGGTAATGCAGAATCATGGAAATATCGAGGGGAAATCAGTGGGAAGACATATTAAGTGCCGAGTTCTCGGAATGGAATGGCGGCACGGTAACAGCTGCTGCTGCTTCAGCCCTACAAGGCAGCAGCTTAATAGGTATACAGAGAACAGGAGAGACTATGGAGAAACCAAGGAAGGGTCAGCTGCAGAGCATGTCCATAGTGGGCCCCTGGATTTACAACACTTTCCTGAATTTCAATGAAGGGAGTCTTCGGAACAGGACTGCAAGTTCTGATTGATATGTAGTTCCGGACCGTCAAGGCATCAGCTATCCTGATGTAAAGCAGGAACCAATGGTCCAAGAGATAAGAACACAGGTGGAGCTGACCTCTTATCCCTAGCATGTGAATGATGACGTGACCACAAGCATTATAAACAATATGCCTAATCAAAGCATATCTCAGCACACTGACCAAATGGATCCTAAAAGATATAAAAGGGGCTCCCTTCCAACAGAACATTGGCACAAGGCTTGGTATCACTGGGTGATTTCAGATGCTATGGAGCCCGTTGGCCCCGTACCGAAATCAACCCATTCATTCCCCGCTGGGGTCACCCCGTCACGCCATAACAGACGTGCCGGGTTGACCGTGGCGAACATCTGGCGGCCGCCAAACAGACGTTCGAGACACAGTGACCACAGGTGGGTATTCACCGTGGTTCTCTGTGATCTCGTAACGTCTGAAAATACCCACTATCTAGTGAATATCCATGGTTTGTGTCCCTTCCTGACCTTTCACGCATGGACCCACTTCTTCGCTTTCTAGCAGCTCCTCAGGGCCGCCCCGCTGGGCCCTCTCTCCATCTTCTTCAGAGCCAGCCCTCGTATCCGACTGTGGTCACCGGACATGTAAGAACAACATAGATTAGTACACTGGGGTTCTTAGCTGGTAATATTGCCACGTCCAACTATGAATGTTGTATCCAATAAAATAGAGTTGTACCTATACAATTGGTGTGGTTCTTGGGCGATCAGAGTTCCTAATAAAATCTAACAAGGATTCTGTTGTTCCATTTAGTAAGTGACAGTCCCTTCCCAAATACCTTCCATTATAGTAGGGATGGGGAACCTTTTCCCTTGTACAGGCCACTTTGTAAATTAATGCATGCTCCGTGGAACACATAGAAGTTGGAAACGAGGGTGTGGAAGGGATGTGCTCAGGATGAAGAAAGGAAGGGCAGGTCCAAATCATCTGTGTCATGGATCTGTCCCATATTCTTGTGTGCCTTGGAAATTATAGCCTAAAATAGGCTATAATTCTGAATCTTCCTGACTCCAGCTTCATAATATAAGGTTAAGTCTTCCTGACTCCAGCTTCATGATATAAGGTTGAGTCTTCTTGACTCCAGCTTTATGATATCTCAAAGCCACTGCCCTGGAATTGTCATAAATTGGGGGATGCACAAGAGGGAGGAGTACGTCTAATTAAAATAAAATTCTAGTTAACCCAGTACTATTTATGGGGATTCCACTGTGCACAATGTAGGGAGAAGGGGAGCAGCCAATTGGAGATTTTCCCAAACGTGGAGGGTCGAATTGTAATCACAGCGGGGTGAAGGAGGACAGGCTGACAAGGCATAAAGACATGAGGGATTGAAACAGCTGTGTGGAGTGTGATTGTAGGCATGTTTTATGAAGACGGAGCATATACACAAACACAAAGCTTGGCCTTTGTCTCCAGCGTGGGGCGTTGTAATTGTGTGGCGCTCTTGCTACCAAGGCTCTGCCGCATAAGCAAATGGTTGCTTTTTCCTTTAAATCATGATACTTATTATCCATCGGATCTCTAATTTTATGACAAGTGCAGTGCAGCACAGGAAAAATAGGTGACCTTCTCTTCTTGGAGCCTAAGCTATTCAATTACATAGCTGGGAAATGGTTTCATAGCCATAGTTCATTGCCTGTAGACAGCAGCTACCTTTCTATACATTTTTTTAAAAAGTGCATTTATATTAAAATTAAAGAGTATCACATAATCCAGTTTCATTACTGGTCTCGGTCTTAAAATGAAATGGATAATAAATTCCGAGCTTGTCGCTACTTTTGCCACACATTGATTATGAATACTAAAAGCAGTTCACATTAGATAAATAAAAGGAATGGTTTATAGATTGCAAGGGGAGTCTCCAGGCCTGCAGGCACTTACTGTTGAGGTTGTTGTTTACTGCTCTGTATAGATCAGGGGTCAAGAGCCTGTAAGACTGTCAGCCAAAGCCAGTCCACAGCCTTTACATTTGACCCCTTTCCAATTCCTGGATCTGGATCATGGACTCAGCCCCCACCATGAAGTGCTCAAGGAAAGTGCTCAACGAACGGGAACAGAGAAGACGTTATGCTGCACTCACAAATAGGGGATGTAACTATCCATTACTATTCTTATTAATGTACCTGGCAATCTACAATCATTAGTTAGAAAGAGGTCCCTGCTCCAAGGGGGTTACAATCTAGGAGCGAGGAGCTAGGGGAGCATCTCTCGCCCTTCCACGCCTTCCCTGCTCCCCTAAGTGCCTTCGTCCCTTCTCACTTGCTGCCCCCCATGCCTGGAACTCCCTCCCTGTCCACATCCGCCTTGCCCCCTCCCTTCATACCTTCAAATCTCTCCTTAAAACTCACCTCTTTCGCTCTGCTCTGTCTGACTCTTTATCCTGCTGAGCCGCTATTCCTATACCTACGATCGGTTTACCCTTATCCTTGCCACATGGACCTGCCTGCTGTCATTCTCATCGTAACCAAGCCAAGTACGTGCACTTGAGACCTCGCATCTTCATGAATGTTAGACCCCTTGTCTCTCCCTCTGTTCCCCTTCCTAAGTCTCTCCCCCAGCTCCTGTCTCTCAGATTGTAAGCCCTAGGGGCAGGGACCGTGTCTATTTTATTACTTTGTAAAGTGCCATGTACACTGCTGGCGCTATATAAATGTTTGTTAATAATAATAATAATAAAGACAAAGGGTGAAAGCAAACATGACTGCACCGCTGCAGCAACCCAGCCTGGCTTGGGTCAGGAAGCCACCATGGACACGGGTTAGACCGGGCCAGGCCGCGGAACAAACATTCGCGTGACTGGGGCCTCAACCCCCCCCCCACCATGATGGGCAGCCAATGTGGCTGGTAAAGGCAGACCTGAGCCAGGCCAGTGAGAACAGACATCCTAATATGCTCTGGTCCACTTTGCTTCAATCGGGTGAGCGGTAGCCCAGGCTGTGACCTTGGCCATTTGCCTGGGCTGGACGCCAACACGCCCGGGGTAAGTCAGGGCAGACATCGGGTGGCCTGACAACAAATGTGACAGTGGCTAAAGTGGGCAAGTGTGGGTTACTGTCACATTGGTTTTTACCCCCCAAAAAGAAGGGTAGAATCACAGAACCATAGAATCTTAGAGTTGGAAGGGACCTTAGAGGTCATCTAACCCAAGCCCCTGATCAATGCAGGAAATCCGCAGCTACAGGGAGGGAGAGACAAGGATACTTTCACAAAGCTGAAAAGTCGCAGGCACACATGCTTAACTTAGCTAAGAGAGGAGACCCTGAATGATGGGACTATAGAAGGAGCATCAGTGACTGAGCCATCTATGGGGATGAAGATCCATGAAATAGACCCAGGAAATGATCTGAACCTTCCCCTTCCTTCTCCCGTCCTGAGCACATCCCTTATTTCTCAAAGGAACACAAAAATCCAACTCTCAGATTCTGAACAAAGATGCTAAGCACCCAAACTAAAAAGCGATCAGAGATCAAAATGAAACCAAGGCCACTTTTATACAAGTGACCGTATGCAGCACGTTCTTTAGTGCATTTCCTGAAAAGCATGAAGTAGCCGGTTGCCATAGAAATCGCTGCTTGCACAGTTTTTTTGAAGGCACATTTTGGAAACCCCAATATCGAGCCTTCCAAAATACACATTCAAAAAGACTGCACGAGCGGCGATTCCTATGGCAGCCAGCTACTTCCGGTGCATCTGAATGCACTCCATGAGGCTTTTCAAGAAACACATTTAAGAACATGCTGCATCCAGCTGCTCATATAAAAGTTGCCCTAGATAAAAACATAATCCACTCCTATAGATTCCTGTTGCTGGAGCTAAACTCCCCCCTGACTGCCACAACATACCATGAAACTTGAAAGATGCTCAAACCACTAGAACAACAACTGAAAACATCAAATTAGAAGTAGAAATTGAGCAGCACAAAACACACACCCAAAAACTGCAGGACAGTGAGGCCGATCCCAAACCCTGTGAACTGCATGCACCAGAGTTCCGCGCAAGCCATGCAGTTCCCGATTGCGGGCACATTGTGCCCTGCGGAAACCGTGCGCATGCGTGCGCAGGATCAGCACGGTTTGAGATTGAACTCACGGTTTGTGTTTCAAATGTGGATACAAAAGGGGGCTTTTGTGTTTATTTCTGTTTTATCCAAATCCACAGCTCTAATTCTTAGCAATGTTTACCACAGATTCTTTCCCTGCCTTTTTTATTCATTAGCCAGGCATCCCCATGCTCAGGTCAAGCACAGGGGGAGGAAGGGACACACTTTTTTCTGAGATCCTAGCTAACAGCAATAGACATGTCCATTTTTTCCTCCCGTACCTCTGCCCACAAGTCCCTGAAATACCATCACCTCAGACAGTAGCCTACAGCTTTCCTGATTCCTCTCAGACATCATCACTAAGGCTACAATTTTGTCACGGGGGTCATGACAGTCACATTTTTAGAGACTTTTGGCCCCCGCTGTGACTTTTCTAATTTCCCTGTGATGCCTGTGATTTTTCCCATTTTACCTGGCTGTCTGGCCACCCACCTGGCAGAGGCAGTTGCAGCAGGTCTGGCTTCCCCACCCCCCCCAAGCTGTGTTGGGTGGGGAGGGCTTCCAGGGCTCACCTCCTCCCCCCTTCCCAGTCTGGTAAGTGAACAGAGCAGCAGTGGCAGCAGCTTCTTTCAGTGCTTAGTTCAGCTGCTTCCTGGGCCCGCCCAACAGGGCCTCCCACACAGTGGCATGGCCAGATGAAGTCATCAGACTGCATCACTTTGGAAGGCCCTGTTGGGAGGGACCAGGAAGCGGCCAGAGATGAAGCAACTAAACTGAGCGCTGAAAGAAGCTGCTGCCGCCACCAGTCCTCTGTTCTTTTACCAGGCTGGGGGGAGGGGGAGGTGAGCCCTGGCAGACCTCCCCACCCAACACAGTCTGGGGGCAGGGAGGGGAAGCCAGCCCTGCTACATCTGCCCCTGCCAAGTGGACGACCAACAAGCCACAGCCCCCTAAGGGATTTTTTCTGTGGGGGGGCGGGGAGTTTTGGGGGGGTAATTAGAGCTTGCTCCAACTGTGATTTCATTTTACTGTGACTTTTTCATTTTTTGCAACAACCTCAACATGATTTTTTCATTTTAAAAAAACCCATAAAAGAACCATAGCCCTAATCATCACTAACTAACTCTGTCTCTCACAAACTTTTTGAAGCAAAGCTCTCTCTTCAATCAGCAAAAGCTATAACCAAGAAATGACACACTCTCTCTCTCTCTCTGGATGTTTTCAAATGAGCAAGGTGATTGGGGGGGGGGGTAGGTCCATGTCCACCACATGACTCTGCCACGCAGCACCCCTGCAGGTGAAGTGTGCGGGGAGTGATTCAAATGGGTGGTAGGAGTGTGCATTTTGTTTTCATTATTATAAAGAAAATGAACATTTTGATTTTCATTTTTGTTATTTCAGTAACGAAAATGACAAATAATAATAATGAAAACAAAATTTTGTTTTTGAAATAATGGGAAAACACTGAAAAATCAATTTCCGGCTATTTTTTGGTTTCTTATTCAATTCTGATGACACTTAAAGAGATTTTACCCCCAATGAAGGGCACTATGTGTACCAAAGTTTGAAAAGATTGGATAAAGGAGACTTATTCTAGAAGCAATTGAATGTTGTAATTTTAAGAAAAGCTCCATACACATTCCTGGCTACACCTTTTTTTAAAAAATCATCCATCCCATTTGCATGAAACTTGAGGAAATTATGTCCATCCACACAGTTACCAATTCTGCCAAATTTCAGAAAGATTGGATAAAGTTTCTTGATGTTATAAGCTATTAACTTGAAAATACTTTTCTGGCTGTAACATTTTTATATTCCAACCTGTTTACAAGTAATTTGGCAGGAATTTATCACACACCTCCCCTGTCATCTGTTCCAACTTACAGGACAATTTGATAAATTTTATAAGCAATTGAATTTGTCCCCTTGAAGACCATTATTCAGATAAATAGCACCACATGCAGTGCCAGTCAGAGGCAGGCACCTGGCATGGCAGGGTGAGGGAGGCTGTAGGAGGGAGGATGCGGAGCAACCCAAAAGACTGACAGACACATTCACTTGCCAATTACTGCCACCTCACAGCTTTACAGGACCAATCAATAGTGGCTTTGAGGCGGGCATAGGGGCATCCCTGAGGTGGGCATAGAAGGGACATAACTGGGACTTTGGAGATAGTATCCCAGCAATCAGGAGACTTTGTCCACTTTCAGACATCCTCCCTCCCCGAGTGCACATATTCTGGGTGCCGGGGGGGGGGGGCGGGAATACGCAGCCAGAATACATGTGGGGATCGGCCAGTCTGAAAGTACCCCCGCATAGCTTTGCTGGCAGACGCCCACAGGGATTCAGAGCAGTAAATTGAGCTCTGCATCCCTGTGCATGTCTGCGCAAGGAAGCTTTCAGACTGGCTGATCCCCATGCATATTCTGGATGTGCATCCCCCCCCCAGCCAGAATATGTGGGGGGTGGTCTGAAAGTGGCCATAATTTACACATCCAGGCTGGCCAATTATCATCACAATCACATCCTGCAGCACTGTGACAGAGGACATCAGAGAATCTCTATTGGCTCTTTCCTAAACAGATGCTTCTGATTTCACAGTAACAAGTGGGGGAGAAATGTTGGGATGGTAACAGCACAGAATGAGGATATTTGATTGACATTTCTGCTGGCCAATTGGCATCACAAACCGATCTTATACCACAGTGACACGTAAGAGAATCTCTGACATAGGCTTATACTCTACATATGCTGTGCAGACATATAAAATTGGAACCCTTCCTGATATTTAGTAGAAATTATTCTGAAGGTTTGATATACAGCCTTGCAAAATTTCATGTACACTGGTTGGACTAAAAAGATGTTACAGTCAGACATACATTTATATATTAATTGCTTATACCACCACAAGCCTTTATTCAATCATTCTGAAATTTGGCATAGGTAGTAAACCTGAGGAGGGTTATAAAACTTCCAAGTTTCATCCACATTACATGGGAGGCAAAAACTTTACATCCATGAATGTATATGCAGATTTTTTGCAAAATAGCATAATTCAACTGTTTATAAAATCAGATTCCTTTATCCAATATTTTCAGAATTTGGTCTGATTGATGTCTTCTATTGTACATAAAATGTCTCCAAGTGTCATCCAAATATAATGAAAAACAAAAAAGGTGTAGCCAAAAATGTGTTTTCCATTGAAACCAATGGAAAACAAAAATGAAAGCAAAAACAAAAACAAAATTTTGATATTTATAAAAACAAAACCAAAATACTTAAATAACAAAAACAAAAAATGAAAACAAGAATTGACATGGGTCGTTGTTGTACACCTTTAATGGGTGTGTCCCAGAGTGACTACCCCGGCCACGGAAGTTGGCACCGTACAGACTGGTCCCTCAAAGAACACTTTAGATTCTCCAGCATGGCTCCATGGAGCCATGAGTGGGTGTTCCATGGCTCCATGGAGTGTGTAACTGGCCTCTCCAGTTGGATCTGTGGCTCCTGGGTGGCCATGCAGGCTAGCATCTTGTCTGAAAACACCCTCTTTCATGTCTCATGCCAAACTTGGCAGGCAGAGGAGTGGGACCATTTATATGGGTTGGGAAAACAGCATATTCCCAGCCTGAGAGGATACAGGAAGGAGCACCTTCCCCCTGGCCAGGGACATCCTGCCTATCTGACCTTTAGAGCAGATTTCCTACCCACAGGTAACACCCGCATTTTCAAGTACCACATCGGGTGCTTGATGGGCTACCTCATTACCATTTGGTGAACTCAAAAAATGGGTAAATTCTGGTATTGATTTTTAAAATTATTTTCTGATCAAAAGCACAAAAATTGGGATGAAAAACAAGATTTAAAAGGGACCAGAAGTAAAAAAATTGGGAGCAGAAGTCCACATTCTGGAATGTCAGGTGTCCAAATCAAGTCAAGATCAGGTATCGATTGGTACCCAATGTTGTCAGGTCGATTTGGGTACCAGAAATTCAATTGGTACACCCATTGGGGGGGGGGGTGTACTTATTTCAGCTCCACTCACCTGTCTACATCCTGGGATTCTCTCCTTACCAGCATTACCCCAAGCCAAAGTTCTGTGCTTTCAGAGGTAAAAATAGAAGAGGGATAGAGGAGACTCATTCTCTTTGAGATTGGGGTCAGGGTGCAGAGGACTGTCCCCTCTTTAGTCTCCCAATTTGTGGGGAAGGACTATCAGGCGTCTCACCCCCAAGCAGGGGTCAAACTTAGGTCTTCAGGCCTGGGAGGCAAGGGCTAGAACTTCTGTAACTAAATGGCTTGGGTAGTGTAACCAGGTGCCGTCTTCCCAGTGTAAGTCATTGCAGTGCTGGACCCCTCACAGTCACTCACTCTTGGGAATTCAGCTCAGTAGGGTCAATTCAAAGCCCCGCCGATCCTGTGCACAAGCACACATGCGCGCAGTTTCTGCAGGACACAAAGTTCCTGCAATAGGGAGCCATGCGGTTTGCGTGCAGCTGCACACAGGAATTGAATTAGGGCTGAAGTGGTCATTCCTTTTTCCGTTCTGCTATTTCATTCCGCCATTTCAGAAATGCCCATGACGTTCCCAGCTTTTCCGCTGGCATTCCGCTAATTCTGCCGGCATTCCACTAATTCAGTAACTGTCAGAATAATTGCGTAAACTGTCCGAACAATCGTGGAAACTGTCGGAACAAGCATTTTTCGCTACTTCGCAGTGCTGGTGGAAATTGTGGAAGATAGAACCTGTCAGAAAAAACATTATTCTGCTATTTTTGCAGTCTATAGAAGTAGCGGAATGAAAGTAGTGGAATGGTGGAATTAGCCATATGAAAGTAGTGGAATGAACGTCTCTATCGCATCATGCCACTCATTGCGGAAGGGCTTTTTCTGTCGGAAAAAGTTACCGCAACGACTTGCCGCTTCAACCCTAATCTGCAGGGCTTGAGATCAGCCCCAGTGTCTCTTTATTAATATCACAGCTCAGTCTCTCTTCATACACATACAGTTCTCCCACCAATATAGTCTCTAAGCCAGGCAAAACCCTCTGACTTCTATGCACAGTCTTTAGACTTTCATACGATTTGTCTATAGCCAGGAAGCAGCCCTCTGACAACCAAAGTCCCTCTCTCTAGCTTGAGCATAGCCAGGCACCAATCCCTGGGTTGGCTACTTCTTTCCATCCCTGAAGCCAGGCAGCTTCCCCTCTGGCTCTCACTCTCGTTGGAGACTCGTTGCTTTCCTCGTGGCTCCTTGTTTGGGCAAAGCACAGCTCCAGTTTCTGCCTTACTGGCAGTCTCTCTGTCAATCTCCTAGTTCCTTGCTCTGAGATCCGGCTCAGCTTTATACCTGGACTGACTCCTGCCATGCCCATCCACACAGCTGCTTCTTGTCAGGCACTGTCCTCTGTCTCTGGCTGCGCCTGTAGTCCAGCTAGCCCAGTCCTTTTAAAGGGGCAGCAGCTCGCAGGGACCCTGCCCTGCCCCATGCGGTGTTGGCCTTACTGTTAAAGGTGAGTTAGGTGGCTGCCAAATGTCAGAAAGTTAGCATTAAGGCCTTCCCCTGATAGGGTGAAGTGGGTAGGGATGAGGGGTAGGGTTGGGGGGGGGGAGGATGTGTTTTTATGATGTTTTAAACTGTTCAAGTGATTTTATATTGTTTTTATCATTTTGTTAGCCGCTCTGAGCCACTGAGGTGGGGAGAGCAGGATAAAAATTTGTTAAATAAATAATAAATAAATAAATAAATTTCTACCCCAGGACTTGAGTGGGGAACCTCTGGATCCAAGATGACCAGGCATTCCAGGGTCTCAGGGGCAGGACTACTTGGGAACACAAGAGACTGGGAGGGGAGACAGAGGAGTCAGCACCCTGGAAACTCCCAATACCCCCTCACTCTGGTGGCCCCACCCCATCCATCCCAGCCTCTCCATCCAGTGGTCCCCCACTCTGACACCCTACAGCCAACCCTGGACTAATGCCTGTTGCTGATGCTTTTACCTCTCTCCACGACCTCCCATGTTTGTTCCTCTCAGGGCCGGCCTTACCGCAGGGCAACCTGGGGCGGCTGCCCCATGCCCCGCTCTTTCTGAGGGCCGCACAGTGGCCTCTATTTTCACCAGGTCAGGTTGTGGGGGCACCACTCCCACTCAGTGAGGGCCCAAACATGAGCACCATTTGGGCACCGCAAAGGTTACCCCCAAGGGGGAAGGGCCAACAGGAGCCCCATATTTTATCTTCTCCCAAGGCCCCACAAATCCTAAGGCGGCCTTGGTTCCTCTATTCCTATCCCTTCCCCCACTCTCTGGACTGACTTCTGTCCATAGACCTTGTCATAGCCCTGGATCAAAACACTTTTCTAGCCCCTCAGCTACTAACCAACTCCCCCAGACTAGAGGGGGTTGCCTGGGTTTATAGGCCTCCTTGAGACTATTTCTTCATTTTGATTTCTGAGCTCTTGACTCATCCTTTCATCTTTTGAGTTTTTGCCACTCTCAATTCTCTCCCCGTTCCAAGCATTATCGCACATTATCATTAAGGCGGGCAAAGCAGAAAGCCACCGCCAATTAATCTCATCTATTTAATCTATTAAACCCACCGAAGCTGCTGGTTTCGGATTTATGGCCACTGTAGGGAAGTGTCATAGGGATTAATAATTAACACTTTCACAGGCTCCTGTGGTGCATGGGTTTATGAAGTAGGTACTGTGAGGAGCATCTGTGAGGAGAAATCTGTGATCCAAGGCAAAGCATTAATAAACGGTGGGATCCTACTAACATACAAGGGTTTTATTTTTACTCTATATCAGGAGTGGGGAAACCTTTCTTTCCTGAGGGTCACTTTAAAATTTAATACAAGAGCTGAGGGCCATATAAACATGGGAGTGGGGAACGGTAGTGCTTAAGGGATGCACGCAAGAAAAGGAGGGCTCAGATCATGGGTTTGTGCCATGGGTCTCTCCCCTTTCCTTGTGTGCATGCCCTCATCTCTGCTCCTTACCCTGAGCTTAGTCTTTCAGTGCTTGGGGATAGGAACTGGATCAAAGGGCCAGTTCAGGGACTGGAAAGTGGCCACTTAAAAACTTGCTGCGTGCCGCATTTGGCCCCTGGGTCTGAAGTTCCCCATCCCTGCTCTATATTAGGGATGGGCAAACAGAATGCGGTTCGAACCGAATGTTCGGTCGTTTGGTTCGAAACCTGAGTTCAGGTTCGATGATTCGGTTCAGCCGAGTTTGGGCTGGCCGAACTTGGCTGAACAGTCAAAAATAGCACTATCAAAACTGAAACCGAAACTAAACCGAAACCTAATTTTTTTGCCCTGAAAAGACATTTTTCCTGCCCCCGAACTCATCCAAACACGACCGAACTGTTTGGTCATTTGAGACTTCGGTTCGGATGTTCAGTTCAGACGTCGGAACAGACCGAGTTCGGTCTGAACTCCAAACATCCGAACCCCGTTCGCCCATCCCTACTCTACATCATGCCTTCTATCTGAAGTCTCTAAAAGTGTCTTGCAAACATTACACACAGTCTGTTATAGAACAGCTCTGGGTTATCTTCATTTTCCTGTGGGTAAGAGAAGTTGCCCAAGACCACCCAGCAACCATTGACACAGTTGGGTGCACAGAACATCCAACTCCCAGTCCTGACTCCCCGTCTTTGCCCTGTTCACTAGCCCAATGCATTGCTGACTACTATCATGTCACAGAGCCATAGTTACTAACTTTGGCAGCAGCTCCTAGCATTTCATATCAGGAGGGCTCAGGCAGCAGTTTCCTGGGGCTCATAGAATCATAGAACCAACTGTACAATTGGAAGGGACCTCACAAGTCATCTACTGCAACCCCTGGTGCACGGAGGCAGGATATTTGAAAAACTACCCCTTTCTCTAATGTCTATGGTTACCTCACGCCCACTCTTATCTGGTTCCCTGCCCTGTTGTGTGTACCATTCTCTGGTTTCCATCTCTTATCTCATGGACAAAGCATCCTGTTATTTGCAGACCATGGAGACATTGCCAGCAACTAACCCTTCGGAACAAAAACAAAAATATTCATTTTCTCTTGACAGATTTCATATCTACCTGTGCCAAGTGCTGAAATCATGAGAACTTCATTTTAAGCAAAGAACAGGCTGGGAAATCAGCTCCTAGCCTGGGAATAGGATTGTGCAGCAGTTTGGGAGATTTCAAGAAGCCCCAATAGAAATAGGCGTTATAACTTAAACAACAGGCCCCGAATATTTCAGTCTAGATACTATTTATTATTTGTATGACAGGAATGCTCATGAATGATGCCTGAGGGAGGGCCTCAGTTGACTTCCCTTCTCCTTCACAATTCATTTTCATTTGGTTGCTAAGGTCTGTTGTTTCTTTTTCCATAACATCACTAAAATCCAGCACTTCCATATCGCTCCTGCTGCTAAGACTTTAGTCCATGTTCTAGTTATCTCTTACCTTGGCTACTGCAACCTCCTCCTTACTGGGTCTTCTGTGCTCTCACTTTAACCCTCTCATTTCTGTCCAACACTGCTGCCAACTTAAGGTCATCCACCTTGTCCGACCTCACAGCCCTTTCTCCACTCCATTGGTTCCCTCTCCCCACCTTTGCATCCAGCACAAACTCCTTGTCTTCGCCTTCAAGGTTCTTCATGGTCTTGCTCCTTCCTATCTCTCTACTCTCATTTCCCACCTGAGAAATTGGCTTCTCCTCGGCCACCATACTCACCTGCCTCAGAGTTTACTGCTGCCTACACCATCTTCCCCCTTATCCAGTCCTCTATGTCTGGAACTCCCTCCCTGAGCACTACTCCCTCCTTCTTGACCTTCAAATCCCTCCTAAAAATTAAGGGTAGGAACTTCAGATTAATCTGAACCAAACTGGAACAGCACAACAACAGGCCTGATTCGGTTCGGTTCTAAAATAAAAAATAATAAAAAATTACTGTTCATGCCAAAAATGGCCACCAGACTATTCTGTGCATGAGAACCCTTTTCCAAAATGGTGGCAGCATTGCATTGCCACCATTTTGGAAAAGAGCAACCAGTCTGCACATTCACAGTAGAGATTTTGTGCATGGGCTGCCCTTTTCCAAAATGGAGGCAATGCTGCCACTGCCATTTTGGAAATGGTTGCACATGTGCAGAATTGTCAAGCAGCCATTTTGTACATGGGCAGTCATTTTTAAATTTTTTAATTGATTTAAATACAGATTCGTAATATGGATCGGTAATTAAATCCAATAACTATGGGAAATTAAATTTTAAAATGGATTTTCATCTGAAGGACTATCCCTACTAAAAATTGTGTCTTCTGCCAGAACGTCCCAACTCCTCACCCCCATAGATTATTCATGCTTCTCCCTTCTACTGTCTCAGCCTCCAGGAGCCCGGTCCTCCCTGCTAAGCATGCGTACCTGCAATTTGCCCCCGCACTGGAAATAAAGCATAGACACAGAGAGCTTGGGTAAACTGGCCGCAACTGTTTATTAAAAACAACCAGCATAACCGGAAACCTGTTGATAAACGAGAACCAATTAAAACCAATCAAAACCAATTAGTGAGAACGGTGGAAAGATCTGATTGCCAAATTGATTTCCACTTAATATAATTACCCCATTAGCCAAACACTGTGAATCTCTCAAATTATTTTCCCCCATCAGAATCGAATAGTAAGGCCGAATTGATAACCCTGGGTGAGACTATAAGGAGAGTGATTGGGCATTAAGTCCAACCTTCTGATATCACCTCTGTCCCAAATGCCCCTCACTCCCCGCATTCAGTACCATAATGTATGACCACTTGGATTGGAGATACCAATCTAATCCCCATTTCTACTGGACCAGAATTGATCCAATACCCGAAAGAACTCCCTATCAAGTGACCATGTCGGGACCGCTTAGATCCTTCCCATATTTATTTATTTATTTAAAATTGATATCCCACCCCTCCTGTCCACAGGGCAGCCCGGGCGGCAAACAACATTCATTTAAAACAATATAAAATTTTTAAACAATTTAAAATACAATATGTGGGGAAAGCCCCATCCCCGCCCCCAACCCACCCCTACCCATTGCCAAAAGGCTGACAAAACAGCCAGGTCTTACATATATGCCAAAACACCAGGAGAGTGAGAGCCAGCCAAGCCTCCTCTGGGAGCAAATTCCACAGCACAGGGGCGACCACCGAAAAAGGTCTAACATCAGTGGCCACCCGCCTTGCCTGGGGAACCTCCAAAAAGGCTCCCACAGACGATCTCAAGGGCCGCACGGGCACGTGGGGAGTGAGGCGGTCCCACAGATAAGCAGGGTCTAGGCCGTGAAGGGCTTTAAAGGTTAAAACCAGCACCTTGAACCTGGCCCGGTGCTTTATAGGCAGCCAGTGGAGAGCCCGGAGCACTGGTGTCATGTGCTCCCTGCAACCCGCCCCCATCAGGAGACGGGCTGCAGCATTCTGCACCAGCTGCAGCCTCCAGAGCAGCTTCTCGGGCAGCCCCACGTAGAGCACGTTGCAGTAATCCAGCCTCGAGGTGATGAAGGTATGGATGACAGTGGCGAGGTCGGATTCTGAGAGATACGGCCAAAGCCGCTGGACAAGATGTAACTGCCGAAATGCACGCCTCACCATGGCCACAACCTGAGATTCCAAGCTGACCAGCGAATTGAGGCGCACACCCAGACTCCGCACTTGAGACACCATAGGGGGGCGAAACCCCCCAACAAGAGGAGATTCAACCACCCCCATGCCCCCCAAGCCCTCACCCACCAACATCACCTCCATCTTGTCAGGATTCAGTTACAGATGGCTCAACCTCATCCAAGACCCCACAGCTGACAGACACTGGGAAAATAAG
>QEPC01012160.1:201408-253853 GCA_003113815.1 Sphenodon punctatus | reverse complement strand
CTATAGTTAACTTTTGCTCTGCATTTACTGGAAACTCCAAATGCTAATAGCTTTCAGTAAATCATATATATATTTGTGATTAAATACATAAGCAGATATAAGTGAGTTAACTTCTAACAATTCATATATATATTTGTGATTAAATACATAAGCAGATATAAGTGAGTAAATATCTAATATCAGCTAAGCGAGATATATCAAATATAAGTGGGTAAATATCTAATATGCAAGCCATGATCCAGGCCTCAAGAGCCTGAACCTATTAACTCTAAATTCCTGTCAACAACATGCAATAAGAGACAGTCCCCAAACAGTTTTGGGACCTAATTCAGCCAGGCAGAGAATGGGTGACGGGTGAAACAAGGCACAGAGAAAGTGAGCTGAACTGGGACTAGAACCCACATCTCCTGATTAGTATCTTGCTCAGGTCCCTTCTTCAGAAGTCCCAGTTCCTCCTCCCTTCTAGCATAGACTACACTGTGTGTGCCCTTGTCCTTTGTGGAACTCCTATGCCCTTGCAGATCTAGCAACTCCCCCCCGGCTCCTGCTTGGAGTTTACACTCCTCCCTGTAACTTCTCAACTCCTTCTATTTCTTGCTTGACTCATCCACAGTTCTGCCTAGTCCTTCACATTGCACTCTAGTCTGCAGTATGTGTTGTGCATTTTCCCCTTCCAGAACCTATTCCCCTGTATAGCCTTGTTAGGCTCTCCTTTCTTCCTGTTTGCAACCCATCCATAGTATTTCCCCTCACCTCAGTGTTAATATGTTTTGAAACCTGTTTTCCCCCCTTTTTCCATGATCTGCTATATTCTACCCCACTTTGGTAATTGTGGTGTTCTACTGATGTCCAGGGCCGGTGATACCATAAGGCAGTTTAGGCAGCCACCTGGGGTGCCTAGTTGAATGGGGGAGCAGCTCTCTTAACCCCCATCAACCTGCCCTGCCAGCACCACTTCTACTAAGAAGCTCTGTACTTGAAGGGGGCAGGAGAGTAGACCTTTCCCCTGATTTAGCACCGAGTTTAGTGGCAGTGACAGCAGGACTGAGGGCAAGAGAAAGGTGGTGGCAGAAGCTGTAAGGGGGGGTAGAAGAGGTGTTTCCTAGGTTCTGTCACACCTCTCCTGTCCTCAGCTCTCCTGCCACCACCAGTAAACTCCATACTGGATCGGGGGAAGAGCCACAAACTGAAGAGGGTAGCTCTCCCACCTCCTCCAGCTGTTGTAATGGTACTGCTTTTCCCATCTCGATCCAACTGTCATCACGCTTTACGGTGGGGGTGGCAAATATCCTTGCATCAGCTCTGCCGATGTTAGCCTTCCTTCGGTGTTGTGTTACTCTCTCCTAGGCCCCACTCCTGAGCCTTTCGAGGTTGTCTTGGCCACGTTTCTGCCTCCTCCCATAGTCTCTGGACATGGGAGACTCCTGTTGATGATCTTGGCCACAGCTTCAGGGCTCAGTTGCCACTAGATCCTGAGGGAACGTTTAGGGGTTAGGGTTAGGGCCTTGCTATCCTACTCTTGTCTACTTTGATCACTGTTGTGTGTCTGCTCTTTCTCTCTGTCAGCTCTGCTTTTCCTGTCAGGTTTCCCCAGTGTGGCTATAATTCCTTGTCTGTTTCCACCTTATTCCCGGTTCTGATCCTGCCCTGGCTTACCACAATAGGTACTGATCCTGCTAGAACTTACCGTGTTCTAGTCTTCAAGTATCCCCTTACAATTGGTAATTTGGTAAATGGTACATGGTAAATGGTAATCCAGTTAATTAGATACCCACCAGATACTAAACCAGCTACTGGCTGCCACCAATACCACAGTATCTGACTGAAAATCAGATGGTAGAGTTTAGTCAGTTCAGCTTTACTCCCTGCTTGTGCTGATTCGTGTACATTTTTCTTGCCTAATTCTGATATTTAGTTGGAATTTTTTATGTATTTATTTTTTTTAAAAAATAGATTAAAATCTCTGGCAAATAGCCAAAAAAACCATTGATTGATTGACTAAAATCTCCAAATCCCTGTGCCATTCCTTCTGCTATATTCTGCAAAGAACATGGCAGAGTCTCTCTCTCTCTCTCTATCCCCCCACCCCTACACCTCCACCAATGCAGGAGTTTGCAGCAGCTGTCTGGGACTGCAAGGCAACTGCCAAAAACTCTGCTAGACACAGGACCCTGAGAGAGATGACTGTTACAGCCATCTGTCATTTTCAGAAGGATTTTTCAATCAGTCAGCAGTCTATATTCCTGCAAACACTGTGACGACAAGTAATTCCCATTCCCATTCTTTCATTAAATGGTCTCATCTAGAAAATCTCCAGCCAGTCCTACGTTAGGGCCGTGCTGCCTTCCCAAATATCAATACCAAGCACTCAACAAAAATCTACTTCAGAAGTATCAATATTAATATTAATATTAATATTAATATTAATATTAATATGCTTATTTATTAATGTATTATTATTATTATTATTAATAATAATAATAATAATAATAATAATAATAATACTTTATAAACATGGGAGGATCCAGTTGGAAAAGGAATCAGGAATATTTCTCCAATCAGGAATTCTCAATGATCTTTGGAGAAGTTTTATGTTGGAGTGGAAATCTTTTACCTCCCATGGGCCACTTTAAAAATTACTACAAGCTCCAGGCTGAGGCTGGATAGGAGATGAAAGGTGGGGGGCACTTAAGGAGAGTACTGCAGATGGGATAAAGAAGGGGAGGGTCCCAATCATGGATCCGTGCCATGGATCTCTCTTCTGTCCTTGAGTGCATACCTTCGTCTCTGCTCTTTTCCCCTGAGCTCACTCTTTCAGTGTTTGATCATAGAGAATGGATCCAGGGGTCAGATCCAGGAATTAAGAAGGGATCAAATAAAAAACACCCATGGGCTGGATTTGGCCCACGGGCTGCAGGTGCCTCATTCCTGCCTTCTGTAGTGAGTTACAGAGTTATTTCCCTGTAATTAGAGCTTCTGCACACGTCACTGTAAAGAACTACAGAGGGATGGATCTTGCACGACTAGGTGAACGGGCAACAAAATTAAATTCAATGTTGATAAGTGCAAGGTGATGCACATAGGGGGAAATAACCCTCATTTTGTATACACGATGCTAGGTTCTGATCTGGGTGTAGGAGAAGGGTCTTGGAGTTATTGTGAACAGTTCCTTGAAGACACTGGCTCAGTGTTCGGCAGTCGTCAAAAAAGGCAAACCAAATGCTAGGCGTTAGTGCAAAAGGAATAGAAAGTAAAAGGGAAAATATCATAATGCTGCTGTTTCAATATTTGGTATGACCCCACAGTGAATATTGTGTGCAGTTCTGGTTGTGTTTGCCCCATCTCAGGAAAGATATAATCTAATTCGTAAACATTCAGTGAAGGGCAACTGGGATGATAGAAGGAATGGGTTGACTTCCGTATGAGGAGAGGCTCAAGAGATTAGGGCTGTTTAGCTTGGATAAGGGCCATATGAGGAGAGGCTCAACAAATTAGGGCTGTTTAGCTTGGATAAGGGCCCTTAAGTGGGAATATAATAGACGTTTATAAAATCATGAGCGGTATGGAAAAAGTATATAGAGAACTGTTGTTTGCCCTTTCTCACAATAAGAGAACCAGGGGACACTCTCTGATGTTAAAAGGCAGCAGATTTAAAACAAATAAAAGGAAGTATTTTTCTATTCAGCAGGCAATACAGTTGTGGAACTCGTTGCCAGAGGAGGTGGTAAAAGGCAGCACCATAACTAGCTTCAAATGGAAACTAGATACATTCTTAGAGGATAGAGCCATAAATGCTCACTAGTTGGGACTTAAACCCTTGGTGGCTCGAACAGTCCCAAGCACTCCCACCACGTCAGCAGGTGTCACCGACTGAAAGTGATCCCACAAAACTGGACAAGCTGGGGCTTCTACAACCTCTACACCCTCCACTGCATTAAATGCGGCATCAAGGTCTTGGTGAATACGAGCGATTTCCTCCGAAAAATAATCCACAAAAAGGACACAGCGGGCGGAAGATGACTCAACCCCCAGGTTGAGGGGGGATGGACTGACCATCCCCCACACCACCCAGAACAGTTCCGCTGGATGGGATTTCGCAGATGCTATGAGGGCAGCAAAAAACTCTCTTTGTGTCAGGGCGCACGCCGCCTTGGTTTAGACCGGCAGCTTGTTTTTCGCTGCCTAGCAACAATCCAATATGCGGAGGTGCCGGGAGCACTGGAAGCGCTGCTACAAGAGGGTGGAGCTACCCCACACTTCCAGGACGCTCCAGACCCCGCCTAGACATACAGCACTGAGTGTGGCGTCCGGCTCAGCGGCGGGTTGGGGCCCCACCCTGAGCACACCGGCCTCAATTAAGTCACTGGCTATAAAACATACCGGCGGGGCCAGGAGCCGCCGGCAGTAATCATTCATGAGAGGCTGGCCCCTGGTGTTGCCTGAGCGATTCCTTGTCTGACCTTGCTAGTAGCTGTGAATGGAGTGAGTGGTCCTTGTGTTTTCCTTTCCCTGGAGTGAGTCTGTTGGTAGGGTGAGTGTGCGTTATCATGTTAGTCTTGTCTCCCTATTCTTGTGAACGTGAAGTGTGATCTTGGTGTGTGGGTTACCCGCTCCCTTGTCCCTCATCCTAAAATCCCTTCCTGCTTATTCCTTGCAAGTCCTTCCTGTAGAAACAAGTCCTTTCCCTCACTCCCCCCTTGTCCCCTTTTCCCCTTCCCTCCTACCTGGGACCCTTCCTTCCCCCCATTCTCTCGCTACCAGTTGCACGGTGCCCAGGACCCCGTGTAATTCCCAGAGCACCTGAAAAAATCCCTTTGGTTGTCCCTTGTCCTTGGGGCAATTGGCTCCCTCTCTTCTACCCCAAAGATGAGTCGGGTTGCCCCCTGAATATGGGGGAAAGCCCACACAAGACCCTGAGGGACCTTTTTACCTCCGATAGACACTCCTTCAAGAGAGGAAGCCGCCCCTTGTCCTTGTCCCCTGTTCCCTTCCCCCTTTTCTCCCCTTGGAATTCCCCTCCTCTCCCCCTCCTCTGTGACAGCCTGTTCCCTTCCCCTGTTCCCTCCCTTGGAATTCCCCCTTCTCTCCCCTTCCCCCCATGACACTTTGCTGTCCGCATAGCCACGGCATAGGCTCGTAAAATGGCTCTATGTCACAATCTGTCGGCTTCAGCTTTAGATCGACGCCACCATAGCTCCAACCATCACCCCTCTTGCTTCAGGATCCGCAGTTCCTCGGAGAACCAAGGGGGCCTGTGGGGCTGCCACCTGGGCAATTGATGCCTGGGAGCCGTTTGATCGATGGCCTTCGTCAGCAAGATGTTCCATAGTTTGATGAGATCATCGATGAGACGGTCGTTGAGGTCAGAGGGTAACTCCCCCAGAGTGCCTAGAAACCTCACTGGATCCATCAGCCTCCAGGGGTGGACCATCCTAATAGGTTCCGCACCCTGCCGGGGGCAGATATGTGCTAAAAGGAAAGTCTGCAGGAGGTAGTGATCCATCCTTGACAAGGGCACAGTTGATATCTCCCCCATTAACGGAGCACCCGCCTCAAGGCCAGTGCAAAACATGAGGTCCAAGGCATGTCCTCCAAGATGTGTTGGACCGTTGACCCTCTAGTACAGGCCCATGGATGTCATGGTGGCCATGAACTCATGCTCGGCTACCCCGAGCACTGTGTAGGAGTGAATATTGAAGTCCCCCAGGACTATCATTCTGGAGGACCACAACACCACCTCTGACACAGCCTCTGCCAGAGCATGCAGGGAGGCCGCTGTACTGGTAGGTGCACAGTATACCAGCAGCACTCCCGAACTGTCCCCTGCAAAATCAAACACAAGGTGGAGACCTTCAATGCCTACCATGGTCCTCACTGGATACCTCCTCACAGACCACCCCTCTTTAAAAAACATAGCTATGCCGCCGCCCCCCCATCCCTCCAACCATGGCTGGTGCTGCACGGAATACCTGGCTGGAACAAGATCAGCCAGGATAGGCCCCGATTTATTGTCCAGCCAGGTTCCGTGATACACGCGAGATCGGCGGCACAATCCAAAATCACCTCCTGGACTATTGTTGCCTTATTTGCCACCGACCTCACTTTTAACAGCACCAAAACCAGGCCAAGGGCCCCCTGACCACGATCCACTTGCTCATCTGCTGGGGGAGGGGTAAGCGGGACATGCACTAGGCATCTGTCCCACCTCATCACTCCCACTCTCCTCCCCCTGAGACCATATCTCCCCTGGTCCATCACGACCCCAATAGCCGGACTTACCAATCCCGGCTGCCCCCCAGCCCCCCTCCCTGGCTGTCCCACCTAGACTGTGAGGGAGATCCCTGTCCCACCCACCCCCATTCCCCACCCCCTCCCCGGGACTCCATCTCTCTCAGGGAGTCCACCCACCCTATTCCTCAGGTGATGCCACCCACCCGTCTCACTGGGAAGCAGAGCCTGCTCCCCTATTTCCCCCTTCCCCACCCCCTGGCCCTCCCCTGCTACCGGAGGGCCAAATACTTGGAAATGCAGGCATAACTTGGCGATATCAAATTAGGTACTCATTTCAGCTCTACGTTTTGCTTTACTGATTCTTGTCCTTGACAACACTCCCAAAAGGGCAGGGATAGATTCCAGAGTGCTTGTCTAAGGCTGGATTGGCAACACAAAGTGAGTGCTAGCAATGCCAGCCTTTCACATATCCTCTACACCTGTCAAAAAATAGAACACAATGTTCAATGTCTTTTCAAAAACTTTGGGTGTCACTATCTTTCCTTCTGTGAGCTTGTGTGTTCCAGGTGTGTTTAATGAGCTAGTTTTAACAATAAATATTAGAAAATGGATCACACTGACTATTATAGTGGCCAAAAGCGTTATTCTGAGGAAGTGAAAGTTTGAGTGTCCTCCATTGTGTTCAGATTGGCCGAGCAACGAGTTCTCTTCCTCTGCATTGATTGGGGGGAAGGGGAATGACCTTAACAAACAGAAAGTCTTGGGGAAAACTACATGGATGCCTGGTCACACACGAAAGCGTGGCACACCATTTCAGTTTAATACAAATAGTTTCATAATAATTACATCCTGTATCCATCGGTCTGCTTTATCCATCCAACTCAAGAGTTGGCCTGACCATAGGGTGACCCACGGCAACTGCCCCAGGCCCTACTCTTTTCTTGAATTCTGGGGCCCTGCAGTGCCCCCCATTTTCACCAGGGTAGAGTGGGGTAGCCCCCACTCCCTCCCAGTAGGCCCCAAACACAACCACTTATACAGCCCCATGGAGGGTGACCCTGAAGGGGCAGGGCCATGGGGAAGGGCCACCAGGGGCCCCACATTAAATCTTCAACCTGGGCTCCACAAATTCTAAAGCCGGCCCTACATCCACTACACTCGCACGTGCTTGTGAATTTAGATATTTTAACAACTGATGCCCTATGAGATGGTGGGGTTGTTTGTTTGTTTGTTTGTTCTTCAAATTTTGTACATAACAAAAATTTAGTGTGTGTCATGGATGGTGTCATGTATGATGTTTTATTTTTTCCTGTTGATCTATCTATTTTTATCTTGTTATTTGTTTACACGGTTATACATAAACAATACAAATACAATTAGAAGAAAAAGGGCAGAGCTATACAGGAAAACAGGCACGGCTATGTCAGAGAGGGTGGGGCAATAGCTTGCCCGCCCTTATCCAATGTGGCCATGCTTCCTTTGGAGTGATACAGTGTCATGGCACTTTGGAAGAGGTGGGTCTTCCTATAGCTGCCCAAGCTTAAGAGAGGTTAGGGCAGACAGTGTGCCCATCCTGGCTGGGGTCTGACAGCACCAGTCGAGTCCTGTCAGGCTTGGGTCAGCTGACAGGTCTCTTGTCTGCTGTAATGTACTGGCTCTGTGGGTGTATTTGTGTAAAAGACATAGCTTTCTACCAAGCACCTAGACAATGTAGTATAAGAGGCCCACTTCTTCTTCCAGCCAATGGGAACATTCTTTAGCTCACACGATAGTTACCTAGTACCTATGTCATTTGAACTGTCTTGGTGGGATTCTAATCTCAACTTTTCCGGTTTCTAAGAGAGAGACCACACAAGGATATCTTTAGAAAAGTGGTCCTTTAGTGGTAGGTTATTGTTATTTTGGGCGCAATACCATAGTTTTGCCAATGATAGTGCAGTGTAGAGCTGAATAAAAAAACAGCTGTTCCCAAACCATTGGTAAATGTATGGATCATTGATGAATGTTCATCAGTATTTCTGTGTTCCATCATGTTATCGTAATTTCACTGACATTGGGAGTACTGATGGCCATTTTTCAACAGTATTTGTCACTTTCTGGCATCTGTTTTGTCATTTACGGTTCAAGGGCAGTATATAAAGACCAAAATAGCAGAAAAATGACCAACCAAAGCTGCAGAATTACCAAAGGTACTGAAAAAAGGCATTCTTAAATGGGAACTGACGAAAGCAGCAAGAAAGCAGTATGTTTTTGCATAGTGCAAAAAGCAACAAATGGAAACAGCATTGCAGCAAATTGTCGATTCAAATCTAATGCAATAATAAATCTATAGATTGGCCTGTGCAGAGAGATGGGTTCAATCCTAGGGTGGTGTTCCTCAAAATGACTGGTTTTTTGTCTCATGGAAAACAACGGCTCTTGGCCTAGATGGTCTTGGGATGCAATCTCACACTCAGAATGTCCCTAAATCTCTGACTGTTGGGAGCTGGGAGTGAGTGACATAGTATGCATTACTTCATGATTACCTTGTTTGTTGTACTCTTTCCTTGAAGAATCCAGTGATGGTTGGTCACTGCTGGAGACAGGAGATAAGGTTAGATGGACCATTGGCCTGATCCAAAATGACTGTTCCTATGTTCCGAATCCTGCACCAGTAGGAATCTAAACAAGATGCTCTGACTGGTCTTTTCCAGGAACGTATGATTACAATTTGACCAACATGATGTGAAGCAGAAACTGACCTCTGACCCCTTTTTAGTGCCCCATCTCCCAACCACCACACACATACACACAGCCATTCACACATTTTATTTTCTCTAATGGAAAAGCAATTTTCCTTAGTTGCTTATGGTGACACCTTAAATAACTCCAAAAGGGGAAAACACTTTTTTATCTTCTTCTCTCTTTTTTTTGGCTAGGTCATGACACCGCTGTAGATTAGGCTAACTTCCAAAACAACTTCCAGCTGTTTTGATTTATGTGGAAAATCCTCCCACAGCTTTCCCCTTGATGATGTATCATAATCTATAACAGAGACATCAATATTCAGGCTGCGGATGATTGCAAGAAAACAGACTTGATGCAGAGTTCAAGATGGAAAGGAATAATGTGTGAAATTCTGGTCAGGATGGTGTAAAAACTACACCTGAAATAGGTAGTGGATTTGTTTCCCATGGATCTTCTCACACCTATGTGGGAAATCCTTTGGGAATTTTTTGGGTTTATGTATACCTGTGAAAGTACCCCACTGGGAAGCAAATCCCCACTCTGCCTGGTTTACCTGGATCCCAGAGGGGCATGGCATACCTTTGTTTACACTCCCTCCACCGTCAGCCAATCCTGACCCTTCTCGTGAGGGACTTTTATGTTCCTCTTCTGCTACGGTTGCCTATTAGCCCTGCCCAAGTAAGCATGAAGCCCCTGCATTAACCCTTCCAGGATGGAATATATAGAATCTATAATAGGGTTCTTTTTATGGATTTTCCCTGGGCCCTGGAAAATGTTCCTTGTGGACTAGCAATCAGTACACGTTTTTGTATCTCTGTTGGAAAGTTTCTTGCCCTGCCCAGTTGTTTACTGAGTTTATGGATTTGCCATTGTTGTTTTAGCTCCATCTCTGCCATTTTTGGTAACAGATTTCTTAGTCATTTTTTGTTTTTAACATAAATCGAAAAATAAAAAGCAAGTCAAAACATGGAGATGGATGAATTCAACTGTGCTGTAAGGGGGCATAAAAGTTAACAGCCTCGCACACTGATGTAACTGTTGATTTTGGAGTCTCCTCGCAACGCTCTGTACAGCTGTGTAAGAAGGCAAAAATGTTGTTTCATCCTGTAGTTATTCTCACTGATTGAAATGTAAAAGACAAAATCTAAGTCTGGGCCGAAGCTGTCCCTGGGAGATTTGGCCTCAGCCAATTGAGGACACAAGGCCTTTTGGTTTTGCATGAACACTCAATTTAATAACAATAGAAATCTTCTATGGAACATTCACCAAACAAAAACAAAAACAAAAAAAAATCAAGAGAATCCCTGCCAAGTACAATAATCCAGAGTCATAGGAAAATGCTCCTAAACTAAATACAAGTGTGTGAACACTGAATAATCTTTTTTACAAAATAAAATATACAAAGTGGGGCAAGGGGGATGACTAGTTGACTCAGCAGTTTGCTAAAGTGATTCAAGGGCCTTTCACCTATGTGTCAACCTTTCTAATCACCCCATGTCAATGATTGCCATCTGATTTATCTATGCACCTCTCATACACTCCTCATCATAGGTGCAACATGCTGTGTATCATGGTGCGTAACTGAAAAGAGGTGGCCTTTGTAAAATGTGTTTGGGGGGGGGGTTTCCACATAGTTATGGCAGATTTTTACACCACAAAAGCACTGCCAAAATGTGCAGTCTCAGCTAAAAGACTCAGGATCAGAGCTGAAACGAGTAATTGCTATTATCTGGTATCCAGACGGATATCACAGTATCCATGGTGTCTGATATCCGGTTGGATACTCACCATATCCAATTTTGCATCCAGCGGTTTTCCATTAGCCACATTACCTTTTACCATGATACCATTTACAGAAATACCATTTACCATCTACTGTTTACCACATTATCATTTACTTACCATTTGATTATTATTTTTTTACTCCCTCTCTTTGTCCAGATTGGACTTTTTATGCAGTAATATGGTAAGTGGTAATAATGCAATAAATGATAATTCAGTAAGTTGTAATGCAGTAAACAGTAATTGGTGATATCCACTATCCCAGTTGGGGATTAACCTCCATGGTTACCAGATCATTACTGGATAACCACCAACCTATTCAAAATATTGGGTATTATCCACAGATGGTTTTACGATGTGTTTCAGGTCTGCTTAGGATGGAATGCTGCATTGACTTCCATAGACAGATTCCTTGCCCCCACCTCTGGAATCTATGGATGCTGCTAGGTTTGCCACCTCCCATGGGCCCTTTTCACACAGACACTGATAAAATGAGTGTTACATTTTAGTATACATATTGCAGGGCATCCATAGACCACACGTGTAGCCCTGCAACATGTATAATAAAATATAACACCCATTTCATCAGTATTAGAGTGTCTGTGTGAAAAGGGCCGTGGTTTCACTCTTAGACTCCCACAGGCCAAACCCAGAATAATGGCAAACCAAACTCTAATCCTTGACCAGCTGCTATGCCATCTCATCCCATGTCCAATCTAGCCACTTTTTGTAGCCTGAATCCTTGGACTGTCTACAGGGAACTGACGTCTGTCATGTGCCATCTTGGTCCAATCTAGCCACTTGCTGTAGCCTGACTCCTTGGACTGTCTACCAGGAACTAACACCCGCCTGTTCATTGGTGTTGAATCCAGATTATCCTCTTTGGCTTGTTGTTGATCTTTGGATCTTCTTGCCTTGTCTTTGATCCTGCTTTGCCTCATTCCAGACCACCCATGGCCCAGCCACCTTACAAGTTATTGCTTTATCTGCCACGTTGTTATTGCTAAAACTTTATAAGTAGATTGTTCTCTGGAGTAGGGTGTGGTCTGGCTGGGGTAAGTCTCAATAGGGACATGGCTTTCAAAGTCACTCTCTTGTGAAGAATCCAGATTCAGAGTCACTCACTTTAGGGAATTAATTCAGTCTTTATTCCATGCACAGTTCAGTCCATCATAGTACACAGATACAGTTCCATACACAGTTCCCAAGTGTAATGGCCAGAACCCACAGCCTATCTTTTCAGGCCAAGCAACCAACCTATGATTCTTACATAGTCTCTGTTCAATAGACCATACAGAGATCAAACTCCTCACTAATGTCGGCAATGCAACCCCTCCGGCATCCCAAGCCTTGTCTAGCCCCAGTTCTGCCAGGCACAGCCCTCTGTCAGGCTACTCATGACTCTGGGCTTCTTCAGGACCTTGGCTAGCAGTCTTTTCATGTCAGCTCTCCAGTAGCTGGCACTTCTTTGTTAGGCCTCTCAGCAGGACTTCAGCACTGGACAGTGGTCCTGCTGGAGCCCAGGAGATGTGTGCCTGGCCACAGCCAGGCACAGACTGATTTCTCCTCAGCCTTGTCCTCCTTTATATAGCTCCATGGGGTGTGGCTAGCCCTTCAGTCTTTCAGCTCTTAAAGAGCCAGTAGCATCCCCACTCACTCTTGGTTTTACCAGCCTTATTTGAGTTCAGATTTGCTCAAGCCTACAGCACTGGCTCTGCTAAGCCCATGCTCTTGAGGCTGGTTCATCCACACCCAGCGCCAGTATCACTCTCTTTGGCATCCTTACTCAGCCCTCAGGCCCAACAAGGCAGCTTCTATGTCCTTATACGTTGTCTAATAGATGTATTTAGTAGGGGTGGAACTACTGGTATCGGATTAATCCAACAATACTGATAATTGTTGGTATTGGCAATATTGCATTTTTAACATTGCTGGTTTTCTCGGATTTTTAACATCGCCCATTGAAGTCAAAATCCGATATTTTGATACTGATAAATCAGATACCCGATGCCAGAAGATACTTGATAATCCCCCTGGAGTCCCAGCTGTAGTATTTAGGGAGTTATTAATAATTGGAGAACTTTTAAATTTTAAATTGCACTTAAGATCAGGTTCACACCAAAGTGGCAACTCTAAGTCTGAAACAAGATCTCGGTAAACCAAGTGTTCTTACCAAAATCCCAGTGCTCTTTCTGTTCTGGGATGAACCAAGCACCAGAATGTGCTTGCCAAGTTCTTGGCAAGCAAAAAACCAAACAAACAAATAACACCCCCCCCCCCCCCCGGCAAACACCATTTGGTAGTGGTGGGGAGGAAAGCCTTCCTCGGCGTTCCCAGATGACTCTTGTCAATTTCAAAGCCCTTTTCCCCACTCCACACAACCAAACAGCTGTTTGGCGGTGTGGGTGTGGGACGTTTCTGGCCTCCAATCCCAGCACTTCTGATCCCCAGGCTGACTCTCCCTGCCAGGCTAGGGCTCCTAGCGTGTACTGTCCTGATCACTGTTGGCTGCTGGCTGCTCCCTTCTCCTCCCCCTGCCTGCGAGCTGCACAGCTGAGCCTGGGGGCTTCCCCACTTGGCTTTTTCTGAGCAGGAAGGGGAGCAGGGAGGCTTCTTCCCACCCTTGTGCAACCCCATAATGGGTGCCCATTCCCAGGGGGACTGATGTCAGAGGTGCACACAAGACTTGTGCACAACTCTGATATTGGTCCCCCTGAGAACAGGAATCCATTAGGGAGTTGCACGCAGGTGGAAAGAGGCCTCCCAACTCCCCTCCCCCTCTCAGTGGGAAAGTTCCCAGGCTCAACTGTTCAGTTCATAGACAGGGGGAGGCAAAGATAACAGGGACCAGCCAGCAGGGACCAGGCCAGTACACAGTAGGAGTGCTAGTCTGGCAGTGAGGAGAGTCATCTGGGGAAGCACAGCTGCAGAGGGCAGGAGGCTTGAAGGAGCACACACACACCAGTGTTCCTCTGATCAGTGATGGGAGTTACAGGGGGGAGCACCTTTGAGCAACCCATCATCTGGCATTGCACACACACACACACACACCCATGTACACACACTTCCAAACAGCTCTTTGGTGGGGGGCGTGTAGCTGGTCTTTGAAACTTACAAACAGCCAGGCAGGCAGGGATAGGTGGGGGTTTGTTTGAGATTTTGGGTGGGGATGTGGGGTTTGAGGGTTGGGGTTATTGCATGAACTTTAATTTATTTCAATTGTTTTGGGGTTTTTTTTGGTGGATTGTGAGCCATCCTGAATCATGTGGAAAGGGCAGCATAGAAAGTTAAATAAATAAATAAATAATTAAATAACGCACACACACACACACACACACACACACACACACACACACACACTATGAAATCACACTAGGGCTGAGATCTTGGTGAGATCTCAGTCCCTATGCTCACAACTGCAAGCATTGTGGCAAGCAGCAAAATCGTTGCTTGTATCAGCCCTAGGCAACTCTCATTATTTAGGGCTAGAGATGTTAGGAATGTCAAAGTCTAGCATCTTTCATTTTAAAAGGCATTGGCCTTGGACCGAGGTCTTCAGGCAAGCTGAGCACGCTGGATAAACCTAGCGTGGTCACGTGCAATATGCAGACATGGTGCACGCACTGCACACATCAGGTCCTGAGACAAGTTCTGTGCGCGCACAGACCCAAACTAGGATCAATACTAGGGACACACGCAGGGTGGCCCCTGGGAATGTCCCTGCTGCCTCCTAACTCCACCTGGGAGGAGAGCCGAGTCTGGAGTGGCAGCCGTGGTGGCAGCTGGATCAGGAGGCGGGGGACTTTCCCAAAGCCACCCTGGATACGCCACTGAAGCTTTGGTCTGCACACATGCTTGGACGTTGGCCTGAGGCCTCAGTGTGTGCTGTGTATGTAGATTATGCATGCACCACACATGCTGGCCGCCAGCATTCAGACTTTGGATCAGGGCCATAGACAATACATTAATGAGTATATTACACTGTCCAGTGAAAATCAATAGCCTCGCAATCACAGAGATGCAGAAGCCTGCAGTTAAAAGCATGAGTTCCTACACTCACAAAACCCTGTTAAAAATGGATGACAAACTCTTATGGGTATTAAATAATATAGGACACGAATTCCAATATGGGAAAGGTAATCCCCTTCAAAGAGCAGAAGAAGTGAAGGGAGCCCTATTGTTATTCCAGCTTGTCACTAGCATGTAAACTAGTTAGCACCAAAGTTTGAAGTAGGGCTGAAACAAGAAGTATTTTAGCTTCTCATGAAAAATTGCAAGACTACGGGAACTGGGACCATCTCGGTATGAATTCTCAGTATTTCTCAGTAACAAAAATAATCCATTTTAAAAATCATTGTGCACGCACAAAATGGCCACTGGGCCATCCTGCCTATGTGCTGCCCTTTCATCAAATCGTGGTGGGAGTGTCGCCACCATTTTGGAAAAGGACAGCTTGTCTGCGCATGTGCAGCAGCAAGTTTACAGAATGGCTTCCCTTTTCCAACATGGCAGTGAACTTGCCACCTCCATTTTGAAAAACGGAGGCTCATGCACAGAATGGTCCAGTGGCCATTTGTGCAGGCAGAGTGATCATTTTAATATTTTTTTTTAAAAAAAAATCCCATTCTTGATGAGAATTAATCCGAGACGCTTCTGATTCACAGTTTTTTCTTGATTCTTTGAATGAACTGAGAACTGGCATTCTCAACAAGAATGGGGAGGGGGGAGAAAAAAATCTAAACAAACTTTGAGCCCTGGTTTGAACTCTCAGAGGTTAAAACACTCTGGTCTTTTATGGTATGGAATGCAAGTCTTAACATTTGCATTTTCAGTCACAATAACTCTGTCAAAGCGGAAGTACTGACTTTTGTTTTTCTCAGTTGGTGCACGTGATCACACGTATACGCTCGCCCAGGCAGAACTCCAAGACATACACATTCACAAACAGGCAACTGCAAAGTGCTCCCAGCACACATTTCAACTGCTAGTTTCTGAAATACGGGACAGAAATAGCCAGACAAAAAAGCACTCAGAGCCAGGGCAGGCTTTAAGCAGGGTCAGTACAGTAGGGGCCATGTCCTGGGCCCTGAGGTTAGAGGGGCCCCAGAGGGATGCCAGGCCTGGTAGTCTCAGAATCAGTGCTCCTGAAGCCCTGGGATAGGCTATTTCTGTGGGGACCTCTCTCTCCACCTGAAAATCTTAGCCCCTAGAATGACTGCTTCCTTGGGGTCACAGCCCCCTCTTCCCTTGCCTCAGCTACTAGAGTTGGGGAGCAAAGCCCCACAGGAAGGGGTTAAACAAATGGGATTATGGAGGGCTGTGCCCTGGGGCCCCACATTTTATATTCACCCCGGGCCTTGAGAATTCTAAGTTGGGCCCTGCTCAGAGCCTTGCTCATCTTGCCTTAACACCAGCCAGGATTACATGGATGGTAAATATTTGGAACAGATATAACTGTAACCAAGCCAAGAACGTGCACCTAAGACCTCACATCTTCGTGAATGTTACACCCCTTCTGTCTCCCTCTGTTCCCCTTCCTTCATCTCCCCCCCACCCCCGCAATCTCTCAGATTGTAAGTCCTAGGGCAGGGACCATGTCTATTCCATTACTTTGTAAAGCGCCAGGTACATTGCTGACACTATATAAATGCTTGCTAAAACATTTGTCAGAACTTTCAACCAACCAATTTTTCACAATTGTGGTTCGTCCATTTTTTTGGGTCCATTTCTGGTTTCCCATTTGTTTTCGCAGGAACAATGCAATTAATGAGTGGTGGAGAATGTGTGGCAAAAACTGGAAATGGCCGGAACAAATGAGAAAACAAAACAAAACGAATGAGCAGTCCAAACTGAAAGAACCAAAAATATAAAACCGGGTAGTCGATCAAAGGTCAGATAGAGAGGGCTTGTTACTCGGTTCATTCGTTTCGGGTTGGATCATTCCAATAGAATGGGCTTGCTTGTTTTGGTAGGTACTCATGCCCTTCAGCATCCATTCATTCCCCAGTGCCCCTCATCGGCATTCATGAAGTCAGCATCTATGGTACAAACATCATCCACTCTCAAAGACACACTATTTAAAGCTCAATTAACTTTTCCACTAACGTTACTGCACAACCCTTCAATTTTAACTGTATCAGAGCCTATTTCCGTTCTTACTCTAATGGTCTACTTTTATTTTATTTAATTTATTTATATTAAAATGTGTATGCCTCCCCCTCCTGCTAAAAGCATCTCAGGGCAGCTAACAACATGTTAAAATCAAATTAAAACAAATAGTATCTAATCCCACAATAAAGCAAATCAACCCCCCTACCCCTCCCTAACCTAACCCACCCACCCTCCTCATCTCCCTCAGGAAAGGCATGGCAGAACAGCCAGGTCTTACATTTTCTATGGAAAGAGGAGAGGTCGGTGGTGAAGCAGACCTCCAGTGGGAGGGAGTTCCACAGCCACAGCACAGCCACAGAGAAAACCCTCCTCAAGGTCAACACCCGAGAAACCTGGGGGACCTCGAGGAAGGCACCCCTGGCTGACTGCAGGGGCCAATCCAGGACCCAGACGATGAGGCGGTCCTTCAGGTAGGTGGGGCCAAAGCCATTTAGGGCTTTAAAGGTCAACACCAACACCATGAATTGGACCCAGAAGACTATCGTCAGCCAGTGAAGAGAGCGAAGCACCGGTGTAATGTGCTTGCGTCGGTCCATCCCCATTAGGAGACGAGCGGCCACGTTCTGCAGTGTCTGAAGTCTCCGAACAAGCACCAAGGGTAGCCCCACATAGAGTGCGTTACAGTAGTCCAGTCTCGAGGTAACAAAAGCATGGATAATCATGGCCAGATCAGAGTCCAAAACATACGACCTAAGCCAACATACCAGATGTAACTGAAAAAATGCCCCCCTTTGCCACAGCTGCCACCTGGACATCCAGGAGGAGCTGCGGGTCTAGGAGCACTCCCAGACTCCAAACCTGAGATACCAGAACAGGGTGGACCCCATCAATGATGGGTGCCACCACTTCCGCCGGCCTTCCCCACAACCATCACCTCTGTCTTGTTGGGATTTAACTTCAGGTGGCTCACCCTTATCCAATCCCCACAGCAGACAAACTCCAGGTAAGTACTGAGACTGCCGGGCCTGAGTCTGATGAAAATGAGAGACATAGCTGGGTGTCATAAGCATATTGATGACACCATACACCAAACTCCCTGACAACCTCCCCCAAAGGCTGCATATACACAATGAACAAGAGAGGGGACAAGATGGAACCCCGCGAGACCCCACACGTGAGACCCAGGGGAGAAGATGAAAAATACCCCAGGACCACATGCTGGGTTCTCCTAGCCATTCAAGAATGGTCCTGCCAATCCCTGTCCAGTCCCGCAGCCGAGTCACCAACAACTCGTGATCAACGGTATCAAATGCAGCCGAGAGATCTAACAGGATCAACAGGATCAAACAACCCTGGTCCAACTCATGGGAGAGGTCATCAACCAAGGCCACAAGTGCCATCTCGGTGCCATAACCCGGACAAAAGACAGACTACAAGGGATCGAGAAAATTGATCCAGTCCAGATGCTCCTGCAACTGCCGAGCCACCACCCGTTCAATAACCTTCCCTATAAAGGGAAGGTTAGAGACTGGCTGATAGCTGGCCAGGACGCCAACATCCAATGATGGTTTCTTGAGCAGGGGCCACACCACCGTCTCCTTGAGACAATCCGGCACCCTGCCCTTCCCAAGGGAGGCATTGACAATTCCTGCCAGCAATGGCCCTAATGTCTCCCGGCTGGCCTTAACCAGCCAGGATGGGCATGGATCTAATTCACAATAAGTGGCTCGATCAGTCCCAAGAGCATCCCCCGCATCCGAGGGAGAGACAGCCTGAAATTCATTCCACAAAACAGGACACGACAGGGTTTCGACTGCCTCTCAATCACTTAGCAGCGGAAAGTTTGTCTACAAAAATCAGTACAGGTTCATTCTATTTTTTAAAAAACCCCAAACTTCCTTGTTTTTATTGCTGGTTTCAACGGAGGGAAATGTCGTCAGAAGGAGGGCCTGTTGCGAGGAGGTTTCGTATATGGTTCCTCTTACTAATGAAGTGCCCTCATCTAGCCTCACGCAGAACATCTGCTAGATTCCACATGCTGCACTCGAGCAGAGAAAACAAATGACAAAGGAACATGGTACAACGTGCTTCCAGAGCGATTAGCAACTTTTCAGCCTGTGTCTTCAACAGTCTCAGTGTCACATTGGTGGGAAACACTGCTGCAAATTTCTCCAGCTCATCTGGTAGCACTGTGCTGGGTTCGGAGAAATTGCTTGCGAGCTTCCTGTGGCCCTGTCACTGTTAGTGTTCTACAAAAGCACTGACACGAAAACAGCACAAAGAGGGAGGAAGTATGAAAACAGGAAGCAACGCATAAAGGCCCTGAGCGGTACCTCAGCCCTGCCTTAGCCTTGAAGTGATGGTTTAAATTAAAAACAAGCTCACGGCCAACTTGAAGCTTCTTTGACGACTGTTAGATGAACAGCTCTACTTACTGGCTTGAAGGAAGCGCTTCCTGAAAAGCCGTGTGGGGTGCGTTTAGGTGCATGGGAAGTAGCCGGCCACCATAGGAATTGTGGCTTGTGTGCTCTCTTTGAAGCCGTATTTGGAAAGCCTCTATATCTAAATGCACCCTGAGTGACTTTTTGACAAAGTGCTTATTCAAGTCGATAAGTAGAGCAGCTCATCTAAAAGCAGTCTTAGGGTGGTTTCAGACGTTACGGCCGCCTGAATTGACCATGGACCGTGGGGTGGTTCGGACCATGGGCGGGGGTCAAGGGGTAGGCGAACAGACATTCCCCCCTTCCCCCCCCCACCCATGGGGAATGAGACACCACGGCGCGCGGTCAATTCAGGCAGCCATAACGTCTGTTGGCTCACCCAATCGTGGAGGGGGCGGGGCCATGCGGCGCTGCATGCGGCGCTGCATGCGGCGCTGCATGCGGCGCTGCATGCGGCCGCACGGCCCCGCCCCCCAGTGCTGCCGTCGGCCCTCCCCCAGTGCGACGGGCAGGAAGTGCGGCCTATCCAGCTGCACCGCCCGCCCAGGACCGTGAAGGCAAACCCTGACTGTGGTGAAGAGTGAGTAAACAGACATGACAAACCCTTCACCACGGCCGTGGTGGCCTTTGACCACGCTTCGTGATCTCTGGGTGGTGAGAGGTAATGAAGCATGGTCAATGCAACCGTGGCCTGCGTTTGACTATGGTGAACATCTGGATGAACGCAAACAGACATTCACCGCAGTTCATCGCGGCCCACATTTCAAATTTCACTGTGGTCGTGGCGGGGTGAATATTCACCCTGTCACATCTGAAATCACCCTTAGAAGCAGAAACAAAACTGAAGTTTGCCTCACCCAGTCCTGAGATACCCTTTCCCCCCTGAAGAAGCTTGGCTGCCTTATCTCTGTCCAGAGGCCCCACTTCTGCTCTCCATCATAATGTGCAGTATCCACCTCTCTCCCCTAAACACGCCTGCTCCTCCCTCTCACCCATAGCCCCTACTGTTCCCCCTTGCTCCTCTATATATTGCCCACTGCTTTTGCTCGCCCCCTAAACCTCCCACTATTTCTCCTCACTCTCCTACACCCTTCTCCACGGTTTCACCTCACTCCACACCCTTCTCCACGGTTTCACCTCACTCCCCTACACCCTTCTCTATGGTTTCTCCTCACTCCCCTACATCCCTCCTCACTCTTCCTCCTCCCTCCCTTACACTCCTCTTTCCCCACTGTTTCTCCTCACTCCCCTATACCCCCCCTCTTCCTCCTCCCTCCCTTACACTCCTCCCTCCCCACTGTTTCTCCTCACTCCCCTATACCCCACTCTTCCTCCTTCTTCCCTTACATTCCTCCCTCCCCACTGTTTCTCATCACTCCCCTACATTCCTCCCTCCCCAGTGCTTCTCCTTATTCTGCTACACCCCTACCCACTGTTCTCCTCCCTTCCTCCCTCCCTCAAACTCCTTCCCATTGTTTCTCCTCACTCCCCTATACTCCTCCCTCCCCAATGTTTCTCCTTATTCCGCTACACTCCATGATTTTTCCTCATGCCTCTTCACCCCAGTGTTTCTCCTCACTGTTACACTCCTCCCCAGTGTTGCTCCTCACTCTGTTACACTCCTCCCCAGTGTTGCTCCTCACTCCCCTACACCCCTCCCCACTCTTTGTCCTCCCTCCCTTAAACTCCTCCCCACTGTTTCTCCTCACTCCCCCACATCCCTCCCCACTGTTTTTCCTTACTCTGCTACACTCCTCCCCACTGTTTCTCTTCCCTCCCCTACATCCCATTGTTTGTCTTCATTCTCCTACACTTCCCCCCCCCCTTTTCTCCTTAATCCCCTTCCAATACACTACTTTTTTTTCCTCACTGCTCTACACATAACCACAGTGTTTCCCCATGTTCTTTCAAGGGGCAGCCCTCCCTTGTTCTTCTAAAATTCTCCCTTTTGACCCCTCTGTTCCAGAACTCTGTTACCGTTTGGCATGTCAGATTTTCAGTCAGCAACAGAAATGATTACTTTCACACACTTCTTACAATAGCAATTCTGATTTGTGGCTTAGCCAACCAATTCTGAGTCAATAATCAGGATTCTTATTTGTGAAAGTGGAATGACTTGAGGCTGGTCATAGTGGAATGGTATGAAGAGTTTATGGGTAGGAAATATCTTTTTGATGAAGTGGTATATTTGATCAAATCAGGACCAAATTATATTTAATGGAGCACTGATCTATTGCTTATCAAAGGATATGAAACTGGAAAATGGTGGATGGGAAATGGAGGGCCATCCAAGTAACACTTACTAGTTGGACATTATAGCCCAGAGTTTCCCATAAATGATTTGGGCTCTTAATCCCCCCAAGGATTAAGATGGGGTTGCATTTTCTGGTGAGAATCAAACCTGTCAAATTCATAGAATCTAAGGCCACTTTTCCACAAGCTTTTTTGTGCCACAGGAAGTTGCGCTATTCAATTCTAGTAGGAATTGTGGCTCTCCCGCCAGCAGACTCGGGCAACAGATAGGGTAGTGAAGTCCTATGAGGTGTGCAATAAAACAAAAATGAAAAAAATAACTTTTGGTTTTGTTACTGTAATAACAAAAAAGAAAAATTATAATAACTAACTTTTTTCATTTTTGAAATAATGGAAAAAAACAAAAAACCCTATTTCTGGCTATATCTTTTTGTTCTCGTATTCCATTCAAATGGTACCTGGGGATATTGTACCCCCGATGGAGGGAACTATGTGTACCAAATTTCTGAAAGATTGGATAAAGTGAACTGATTTTATTAGCAATTAAATGTTGTGATTTTAAGAAAAGCCCCATACACATTCCTGGATACAAATTCTTTGTCTTCCATCCATTGTGCATAATGCCTGGGACTATTATGTCACTCTCCAAGATTACCAATACTGCCAAATTTCAGAAGTATATTGGATAATGGGCCCTGGTGGTATAAGCAATTAACTTATAATGTATGTCTGACTGTACCAACTTTGTAGTCCAACATTTGGCAGGACTATATCTCACACCTTCAGAATTATCTCTGCCAAATATCATAAAGGGTCCCAATTTTATACACCTGTACAGCATATGTAGAGAATAAGCCTATGCCAGGGATTCTCTTACATGTCACTGTGGTATAAGATCTGTTTACGATGCCAATTGTCCAGCAGAAATGTCAAACAAATATCCTCATTCTGTGCTGTGACCACCCCTACTTCTCTTCCCCGGTAGTTACTGGGAAGTTGGACACATCTGTTGAGGAAAGAGCCTATAGAGATTCTCTTATGTCCTCTGTCACAGTGCTGCAAAATGTGATTGTGATGATAAACGGCCAGCCTAGATGTGTAAACCATGTCTCCTGATTTCTGGGATGCTATCCCCAAAGTCACAGTTATATCCCTTCTATGCTCGCCTCGAAGCTATCACCGATTGGTTCTGTAAAGCTGGAAGCATGCAGTAATTGGCCAGCCAATGTGTCTGTCAGTCTGTTGGGTTGCTCCCCATCCTCCCTCCTACAGTCTCCCTCCTCATACCATGCCAGGTGCCTATCTCTGACTGGCACTGACTGGCACAGATAGTAAAGTTAAGAAGGGGTATAAACTTGCCAAGTTTAATCTACATTAGATGGGAGACAAAGTAATTATATCCAGGAATGTATATGCAGATTTTTGCAAAACAACATAATTCAACTGATTATAAAATAGGATCCCTTTATCCAATCTTTCTGAAATGTGATACACATAATGTCTTCCATTGGCAGTACAATCCCTCCATGCTTCATTAAAATATAATGAAAAACAAAAAATGTTACAGCCAAAATTATGTTTTCCATTTAAACCAATGGAAATCAAAAACGAAAGGAAAAGCAAAAACGAAATTTCAATATTTACAAAAAAGAAAACAAAAGATTTAAATAAAAATAATTAAAAATTAAAATGAATAATGACATGGGTCCCTGGTGCACACCTCTAGAAAGCCTACCCTGTCCATTGCACAAGCCTGCCGGTGGGAGAGCTGTAATTCCTACTTTCCCACAAGACTGGAGCTGCACTACATTTGAATAGCACATGCTCCCATGGTGTGAAAGAAGTTCATGGGAAAGCAGGCTTCGAGTTTTTCATACTCAGTTGTTTCGGTTCAGTCATTTGGGCAATATTAACATTTTTGTTCAAGCAAAGTTGTCGAAAATGATGCCACCAAAATAAATGAAAGACCAAAATAACCGACCCCAAAAGCTGTAAAACCCAAACAACTGAATCAGAAGACCCCAAACACCTGAGTCTCTGAATATTCATTTCAGACATAGGTATGGTTTGGGTATTTGGAGGAATGCCCCAAAATGTGAATAATATCCACAAATAATAAAGCTACTACTGATTTCAGCTCCAATTTGAACCCTGGTTTGCTTGGTCCAAGTCTAACACCTTATCTACTATGCTATGCTGCCTGAATTGGTCTAGTGAAGCAACTTACGGTATTTCAGTCTGGGAGCTCTCTCTAATTCACACCTCATATTCCTTTTACAAATAGAGACTCTTGTTTTGATGTTACCACCTTGCAATTGTTACTGTATCCACGACCACTCTGATAGCTCTTACCCACGGCAAAGCTAAGTGAGGAATATAGTACAAGTTAAGTGGATATGCCCATGCAGTCATTATGTCTAAGTGCTGTCATTATGCAAAAGTGCCGTCATTATGTATAATTACCAGGGAAGTTCTGTTACCAAGGCAGAGGTCTGTCCTCTAGAAATAGAAACGTTACCCCCCTTCTTTTGAGATAACTACTGACCCACAGACTCCCTGCCAGAGGAATATGTTTGTTCCTCTTTGCTCCTCTAACCAGTTCTTGTCCAGGAGCCATGCCAGAAATTAAACAAACCAATTTAATTAAAGGTCCACAGCATTGCTAATGAGGCAGTAGAAAATAAAAATAAAAACAGCATTTACTTGGGGGGGAGGGATTGACTTATGGATTTTTCAGCCCTGATTAGCATGGCTGTCATTCCCCAGGCTGCTCTTTGCACATTAAGGTGAGGATCTGGTTATTTGCTGCCGCTGCTGTTTTGTTAAAATGTCAAACTGTGTTGCAAGCAAATTGATTTAGGCCAATTCAGTTCATCTCGGCGCAGCAGCGTGTGATGTCATCTCACTGCCTACCTGCCGCTGGGTCTTTGAAAACAGCGCAGTGGGGGCTGATGCTGAGTTACAAAATTGTTCCGTTTTAAAAAACAACAACAACCACCACCACATTCGTGAGTAAATAAACCTGGGAGAGAAGGGACTAGCTGCTTTATTGTCGAGGAGAGAAAGGAGAATTGGAAACAAATTGAAAACAACCAAGGCGGCTGAAAGCAAGGATAGTAGCCAATTGTTCTCCCTGTCTCACTACGGTAGGACAAAAGCGTAATGGGCCTTAAACTGGAGAAGGAACTGTTTAGGTGAAATATCAGGAAGAATTGTCTAACCGTCAGAACCGTTCAGCAATGGAACACATCACCAAGAGAGGTTATGGAGTCCCTCCCCATCAAATAGGTTAGATCTATGTTTGACAGAGATGGTTTAGGTACAATTGGCTCTGCTTAAAGGCAGTGATATGGAAAAGCTTTCACATGGTCAGGCTGCCCCCGGTATTGCAATCCCAGTGTAACTCCTACCTCACTTTGCAAATATTCACACGTTGGGTGTTTTCACACAAGGCACGCTCCACCCACTACCCACCCACCTCCCACCCACTATACAAGTGACAGGGCACCCATAGTGCAACACTGCAGCCCAGCAACATGGATAGTGGGTGGGTAGTGGGTGGAGAGTGTCTTGTGTGAAAACAGCCAGAAATGGAGTGAGGCAGCTACTAATAAGACCATTTTAAGATGCAACAACAACAAAACCCATAGGTCCACCCATCCCACTCACATCCACACACCCGTCTGAATGTGTGTGTGTGGGGTGGGGTGCATGCTCCTGTGACCATTCACCACCCACTCATGGAGCATCAGGAAAAAATCCAGGATGCTCTGTGCGGGGGCAGGCAAAACCATGAATGGGTAGAGGCACGCATCCATCCTTGACCCATTTGAATCCCCCCCCCCCGACATGTGTGGTCGGAATCCCCCCACCCCAGCTGCCCCACCCTGGCAGCCCACCCCACCCTGTCAGATTCATCCCACCCCACCCCACCCCATACAACTTCCTAACCCAATCCATCTCCATCCCTCCCCCTCCTAAATTCACACCTACCCCCCTAAACACAATGCAATAAGAACCCCTCACCCTCTACCCCCTCAACTCCCTTCACACAAATAATACAATATAAAATCCCCTCAAATCCTCCCACCAATCACCGTGCCTCCCCAAACCTGTATGGACTTTCACCACAGCCCCCCAGGCCCCATTAAGGGCCATGCCTAAGGGCCCCTTGGCGCAGCCCTTAGGCGCGTACCTGCGGCACGTGTCTGCGATGCTGTCTGCAGGCACACCGCTCTTCAGCCCCTGTCGGAGCCAGAAACCCACCCAGAAGTCTCCAGGGGAAACCCCTGACTCCGCCCCCCACTCCTTCTGCCACTGGGAGGGGCGGGGGACAGCAACAGGGGGCGGGAAGTCCTGTCCCTGAGGCCCTCTGGGCCAAGTCTAACCCCCCAGCTCAGCTCCAGGAGAGGAGGTGCGGATTTAGACCCATTGTTAAACCTTGCTTTCCGGCTTAACTTTTGGGGAGTTAATGCAGATTACACCCAGCCTATCCTTTTACCGAACCCTTTCACACGTTAACAAATAAAGAGGGAAGAAGGGTTTTTACATACTAAGTGTCTTGTGCAAAACCTGGATTTTTTGCAAGGCTTTTGGCGAGGGAGACAGGTGGGGGTTTGGGAAGGTAGAGGGAGGGATTTTAGCTCCATATTGTGTCTATTTATTGTTAATTGTTATTTATAATCTGTTTTTTATTAATATTTCTAGTAATGTATTTTTATGGTTTTAATGTTGTGATTCATCCTGAGCTGCTTTAGCAGGAGGGTGCGGTTGATAAAATCAATGAAATAAATAAATAAATTAAATAAATGCTGACAGAAACAACAGATATGCAAGTTCCTGATTCGACCACAGTTATTATTCAGGTACTTGAAGGGCTAACCCAAAATAAGAACATAAGAAGTACCATACTGGGTCACACCAATGGTCCATCTAGCCCAGCATCCTGTCTCCAACAGTGGCCAATAACGTTGGCTTGGGAGAAGCACCCAACAGGTCACAATGGGGGATCCATTCCCTGTTGTTTTTCCCCGGCTCCCGTCATGTTCCCTGATCCTGTCTGGCTAATAGCTGCGAATGGACCTATCTTCCAGAAACTTGTCCAGACTTCTTTTAAACTCAGCTATAGTAGTGGCCCTTACCGCAGCCTCTGGCAGTAGATTCCACAACTTAATTATATGCTGAGTGAATAAATATTTTCTTTTATTTGTTTTAAACTTGCCACCCATGAGTTTCATGGAGTGTCCCCTAGCTCTAGTACTAGCTGAGAAGGTAAATAACTGCTCCTTGTTTATTAGTTCCACACCACTCATGATTTTATAGATCTCTATCATATCTCCTCTCAGTCGTCTCTTCTCCAAACTGAAGAGCCCCAACCTACCAAGCCTCTTCTCATACGGGAGCCCTTCCATGTCCTTGATCATTCTTGTTGCCCTTCTCTGTACCTTTTCTAGTTCAGCTATGTCTTTTTTGAGATGGGGCGACCAGAACTGCATACAATATTCCCAGTGCGGTCACACCATTGATTTGTATAGAGGCATTATGACCTCCTCAGTTTTATTCTCTATCCCCTTCCAAATAATTCCTAACATTCTGTTTGCTTTTTTGACTGCTGCTGCGCACTGCGCTGTGGATTTCATTGTATTGTCCACAACCACCCCCAGATCCTTTTCCTGAGTGGTAACTCCTAGCTTAGTACCCAGCATTGTGTACGCATAGTTTGGATTATTTTTCCCTACGTGCATCACTTTGCACTTGTCCACATTAAATCTCATTTGCCATTTAGATGCCCAGGCACCCAGTGTCGTAAGATCCTGTTGCAGTTCCTCACAGTCTGCTCGTGTTTTAACTACCTTGAATAACTTGGTGTCGTCTGCAAATTTGATCACCTCACTCTTAACACCCTTTTCCAAATCATTAATGAATACATTAAACAGCACCGGTCCCAATACAGATCCCTGAGGCACACCACTTTTTACATCTCTCCATTGTGAAAACTGACCATTTAGTCCTACCCTTTGCTTTCTATCTTTTAACCAGTTTCTGATCCATAGTAAGACACTACCTCCTATCCCATGACTTTTTAATTTTCTCAAGAGTCTCTCATGAGGGACCTTATCAAATGCTTTCTGGAAATCCAGGTACACTATATCTACTGGGTCTCCCTTGTCCACATGCTTATTTACACCCTCAAAGAATTCCAACAGGTTAGTGAGGCATGACTTACCTTTACTAAATCCGTGTTGACTCTTCCCCATTAAGCCATGTTTGTCAACATGCCCTGTAATTCTCTCCTTAATTATTGTTTCCACCATTTTGCCCGGCACAGACATCAAGCTTACTGGTCTGTAGTTTACAGGCTTGCCTCTGGATCCCTTTTTAAATATCGAGGTTACATTTGCCACCCTCCAGTCCTCGGGTACAGTGGCAGATTTTAGTGACAGGTTACAAATTACTAACAGTAGGTCTGCAATTTCATATTTGAGTTCCTTCAGAGCTCTGGGGTGAATGCCATCTGGCCCTGGTGATTTGTTATTATTCAGTTTGTCAATTTGCCCTAGAACATCCTCCAATGTCAGATTGATTTGTAACACTTCTTCCAATTCCTCGCCCACAAAGCAAGGATCTGGCGTGGGTACCTCCCCCAAATCCTCCGCAGTGAAGACCAACCCAAAGGGACACGTTGACCAACCCAGCCAGCAATGGCCCCATTATCTTCCAGCAGGACTTAACTAGCCAGGATGGGGATGGATCTAATTCTCAAGAGGTGGTCCTGATTTCCCCAAGAATATCCACTGCATCAGTGGGTGTCACCGACTGAAGTTGATCCCATAAATTCAGACCCAGGGGAGCTTCCATAACCTGTAGTTCCCCTAGTGTAATAAATGTGGTGTCGAAGTCATGGAGAATACGAGGGATTTTATCCACAGAATAATCCACAAACATGTCACAGCATGCAGTAGATGACTTCACTCCAAGGGGGAGGGAGGCTGGATTGACCAACCCCTGCATCACCTGGACGGGATTTAGTGGATGCTATGAGGGTAGCAAAAAACTCCTTTTTTGCTGCCCGCATAGCTATGGCATAGGCTCATAAACTGTCTCTATGATGCAATCTGTCATCTTTAGCACACGAACGATGCCACCGTTGCTCCAACTGCCACCCTTCTCACTTCAGCAACCGCAGTTCCTCGGAAAACAAAGGAGGCCTGTGGTGCTGTCACCTGGGCAGTGGACACCTAGGAGCTGTCTGTTCGATGGCCCCTGTCACCAAGGTATTCCGTAACACAACAAGGTCATCGATGAGACGGTTGTCAAGGTCAGAGGGTACCTCACCCAGAGCAATCCGGAACTTCTCCAGGTCCATCAGTCTCTGGGGGCAAACCATCCAAATTGGTTCCACAGCTTTCTGAGGGCAGACATGCACCAGGAGAGAGGACTGCAGGAGGTAATGATTTGTCTTTATTCTCCCTGCCCTTATTTTTTATGTTTTTATTCCTGGATGTTTTAACTATGTTTTTATGAAGAATTTTTTTTATAAATTTTAAGTGTGCGTTGCCCCGGGATGCCGTAGGCATAAGGGGTGACTCATAAATGCAAGAAAATAAATAAATAAATACTTGGATGAAAACCTCCAACAAGGATTTATTTGGCACTCCTGCTCACCTGCTGGAGCCCCCATCTTCTTTCTGGCTAAGAAGGATGGGGTTTGAGAACCTTGTTAGACTATCAAAGGCTTAACAGCATCACAGTCAAGAACAGGTATCCGCTCCCACTGATCCCTGAGTTGCTGAACCGGCTACAAGGAGCACAGGTTTTTACGAAACTTGATTTACGTTGGGCCTATAACCTGTTGCACATCTGGCAAGGCGACGAGCGGAAAACAGCCTTCCGGACGAGATGTGGCTTATTTGAGTACCTGGTGATGCCTTTCAGCCTGGGCAACGCTCCAGCTGCGTTTCAGCATTTAATTAATGACATCTTCCACGACATCCTCGATCTCTGTTATCGCCTATTTGGATGATATCCTGATTTACTCCGAGACCATGGAACAACACGTTCACCATGTGTGAGAAGAACTTCAGCGACTCCGCGTTAATAAGCTGTACTGCAAACGGGAGAAGTGTTTCTTTCACCGTGACACAGTAAGCTTTCTAAACTTCATCATCAGCCCAGTAGGAGTTGAGATGGACCCACAGAAGTTCAAGGCCCTGCAGGACTGCCCCCCTCCCCCGCCGAAGGCTGTCAAACCACTTCAGTGCTTCCTTGGAAGCACCAACTACTATCGGCAGTATATTCCGCACTACGCAGAGATTACCACACTTTTAACTCTGTCACTAAAGAAAAAACAATGTTACGTGTGGGGACCCGAACAACAATCAAGTATCAAGTGCCTGAAGAAAGCCTTTATGTCAGCACTGCTCCTCCAACATCCAGACATCACAAAACCCTTTGTGGTAGAAGCAGATGCCTCCAGGCGAGCCATAGGGCCAGTGTTATTACAGGCTACGCAGGACCCGAACATCCTGTTACCGTGTGCATATTACTCCCGCCAGCTAACTCCCACGGAGCAAAACTATACTGTTTTAGACGGAGAGCTTCTTGCAATGAAGGTGGCCTTTGAAGTATGGTGGCATTATTTGGAGGGGGCTCAGCACCATGTTATGGTCATAACTGATCACAAGAACCTGACCTTCCTGCAAACTGTGCATATTGCCAACGCACGACATGCTCGGTGGGCCTTGTTTTTTGCCCATTTTGATTTTCGGATTCAATACTGCCCAGGGAAACTAAATGTATTGTTGGATGCCCTTTCGCGTTACCAGGAAGGTTGTGGTGGACCACTTTACCAAATATGCGCACTTCATCGTCTGCAAAAACCTACCTTCAGCCAAGCGTACCACGCTTTTGTTTATTCGCCATGTTCTTAAACTCCACGTGTGCCCGCTAGAAATCATTAATGATCGAGGGACCAAATTTACCTCCTGTTTTTGGAAAGCTTTGTTTCACGCCCTTCGAGTAACCCTGAAACCTACCACAGCCTACCACCCCCAAGCTAACGGGAAAGTCAAGAGGGTGAACCAAAACATGGAGCAATATTTACGCTGCTATATTAACTACTTTCAGGATGACTGGTATGCCTGGCTCTCTTTAGAAGAGTTCGCATATAATAATGCCCCAAATGCCTCCCCTTTTTTGTCTCTTACAATTTCCATCCCAATCTAGGAACTGTGGAAACCTTCCCTATGATGGTTCCAGCCACAGGAGCCCTAGCCCACAAGATTCATGAAGCTCAAACAATAGCGCGATGCGTACTCCTACAGGCAAGACAGAGATACAAGATACAGGATGACAAAAATCGGCAGGAAGCCCCCGTCTTTAAACCAGGTGACCTAGTATGGGAAAGCCGTTGACATTACCCCTCCGCATGTCCCTCCCCTAAACTCAATGTGAAATACATAGGCCCTTACCCTCTGCTTTGGAAAGTCAATGATGTAACCTATACGGTGCAGTTGCCCCCTCACGTGCGGATTCACCCTACCTTTTTATGTGTCCCTTCTCAAAAGGGTCAAAGTGGGCTGCTCTCCTCAACCCACCCCAGATCCCGACCCGGTAAATAATACAGCCGCCGGACTGGACTTTGAGGTTCACGCTATCCTAGATTCCCGCATCCTCCAAGGGTGCCTGCATTATCTTGTGGACTGGGAGGGCTATGGCCCGGCAGATCGCTCCTGGGATCCTGCATCGCATGTCTCAGCCCCTCAACTTGTTTGCATGTTCCAATTGCGCCACCTCTCTTGCCCTGGACCCCACTCGTGGGGCGTCCAGAGGTCTCGGGGGGGTGTTAGCTGTGGGGATCCGTGGCAGCAGCATGCCTGCCTGTCGACCTGGCTAGGGTGATCCTCAGGTTGTCGGGTTCCTGCTGGGCATGCCTCGTCGATGCAGCCAGTGACCCCGCCCCTGACAGCAATGTTAGACCTGGGGCCAGAGTCCCAGTGTCCAGCCATGCCCCCTGCCCAGACGCAGCACACAGGGAATCCCCTGCCCCTGTTGTGTCACTCCGAGCACCTGTGGGCACGCACAGGGATTGGGATTGGGAAAAAAAGCCCAGCGCCACTTGCAGAGCGGCGCTGGTGATTCAGAGACCGACCCCCCTGTGACTTGAACCCTATTACATGCGAGTTGAATGAGAAAGAGAGAGAGAGTGCCTGCCTTCAGTCCCGTGTGTTTGGACCCCTGGGACCGCCTTCCTTGAAGTGACTGGTGAGTGTGCGAGAGAGTGTGTGTTTGGGGGGTAGGATTTCCCATCACCCCCTTCTTCCCTTGGGCTTACTCCCCCAGCATGAGTGTTCCTGCCCCCTCTCCTTACTTGGTTTTCCCCCCTGGTCACTACCCCACACTTTTGCCCTTGTTCCCCCATGCTCCCAAGTGAGTGTGTTGTGTGGGTACACCTTGGGGAGGACCTTGGCTTCCCTGTGTCTCGAGTGCCCTATGATGATAGCGGCCTGTTCTCTCCTTGAGAGGTAAAGGCCACCACTTTATCATGACGGGCATTGGAGCCTCCTCAGTACCCCCCAAGACCAGGGCGTGCCTTGCTAGTGAGTGGTTCCCAACGAGCGAGTGTTTTCCCCCCTCCTGGTGATAGCCGAGAATTGGATCGGGGTCATTCAACCCTGCTGATTTTATTGGCTGCGTTTGATACCATTGCTCATAAGATGTTGGTGACACACCTGTGGGATTGTGCAGGGGTGGGCAGGACTGTTCTTGAATGGTTCCGCTCCTTCCTGACCAGAAGAACTCAGCGAGTGGTGCTTTGGAATTATTTATCATCATACCAAGACCTCTCGTGTGGAGTCTGTCTTATCCCCTCTCTTGTTCAACATGTATATGTAGCTGCTTGCTGAGGTGATTAGGCAGTTTGACATGAGGTGTCATCAATATGCTGATGACACCCAGCTTTACCTCTCTTTTTCAGCAGACCCAGGCCTGGCAGTCTTGTTGCTTACTCAGTGTCTGACAGCTGTGGGGGACTGGATGAGGGCTAATCAAGTGAAGTTGAATCCTGACAAGATGGAGGTGATGTTGATGGGTAAGGCGGTGGAGATGGTGGCCCCCATTATTGATGGGGTCTGCCCTCCACTAGTCTCCCAGGTATGGAGTCTGGGCGTGCTCCTCGATTCGCAGCTCTGCCTGGATGCTCAGCTGGAGGCTGTGGTGAGAAGTGCCTTCCACCAATTACATCTGGTGCAACGTCTTTGGCCATATGTTTCAGACCCTGACCTGAACACTATCATCCATGCTTTCATTACCTCTAGATTGGACTACTGTAACACACTTTACGTGAGGCTACCCATGGTGATGGCTCGGAAATTACAGCTAGTGCAGAATGTGACGGCCCGTCTCCTGGTAGGACTGGGCCGCCAGAAGCATATTACACCATTTCTCTGTTCTCTGCACTGGCTGCTGGTAGTTTTCCAGGCCCAATTCAAGATGTTGGTCTTGGCCTATAAAGCCCTAAACGCCCTAGGTCCTACCTATCTGCAGGACTTCCTCACCCCGCCAATTTCTGGATCGGTCCCTGCGGTCGTCCGGGGGTGCCCTGCTCATTTATTGTTTATTTATTTATTTATTATAAATATTTATTAGCTGTCCCCTCATGCCAAGGCATCCCGGAGTGGCGTACAATAAAAATTCCCCACAATAAAAACTTCTCCCAGGTTTTCCAGGGGGCCACACTGGGGAGGGCATTCTCGGTGGTCGCACCGCAGCTGTGAAAGTCCCTTCCAGTGGAGACCTGGTTAACCCAGGATCGCCTCTCCTTTTGGAGAAGTTGTAAGACCTGGCTGTTCCGCCAGGCAGGGGAGATGGGTTAGGGTGGTGAGTGGGGTGGGATATTTTTATCCTCCTTTTATGAGTTGTTTTTATTTTTGTTGTGTTTTTATTTTTGTTGTAATTGTAAACTGCCCCAAGCTTCCTGTGGCAGGAAGGGCAGGGTAGCAAGTTTAAAAAAAAAATAAAAAAATTTCTTATAATGTGTGTGAAAGGATTAATCCACCTATCAGTCGGCCTTAATTACTGCAGGAGGGTAAAGAGGTGGTTTTCCTTTAGGAAATGAATCCCCCACTGCCTGCCTGGACAGGAAAATGCATTCTTGACATGTAAAACGAAAGAATGCATAACAGGATACCTATTAGCAGCCACAGCAATACGTGAGCTAACTATTGAAATGTGGAGGGAACATTTGAAGCAGGGGAGGGAACAATTAAAATTTATCCATGCAGATTTTTGCAACAAAGAGTACAGGTGGGAGAAGACTCTTGTGTGAACGCAGCCTGAGGTTGGTTTTTATGGGGGGGCTGGTTTTTTGGTTTCGTTATTTTGCTTTTTCAGTCATTTCAGTATCTTGCTTATGTCATTTTCAGCAATAGTGCATGTGCGATAATGCTAATATCGCCAAAATGACCTAACTGAAATACTGAATACTGTGTGACTTCAAGGGACCCAAACATACCACACGAGGTCTCTTCCTGAAAGGTGCTGACTAGCTGTGTAACCTCAACTCTCATTGACTTTGATCTGAGTGAAAGTTTCTCAGCATTACCTGGTACATGGATTGGCAGCCTCTCTAAGAGAAAGCGTTTCGCTCTCTGACACCCGATGAATGATATTTATTTGTTGACAGCAAAAGACAGGTCAGGACTGAGTTACTGTCATCTTTTTATCGGATAGTTTTTGATGCAAGTGCCAGGATCCTTGCCTTCCCATCTCTAGAGAGACATTGAAAACCGGTTACTTTTGATATTTGCAATCCACTCTAAAGGAATGCATGCTTAGGCAGCAGGATGCAGGACTGTCCTTCGGATAGATTGGTGTCATGGATTCTTTCCAAGCAAAGCCTCAGGATCATGGTAGCAATGACGATTTGGGGTGGGGAAAAAGCTAGCCCAGATCTGTTATTGGATTGTAAAATGCCAAATAAGGGTAGGAGAGGAACAATATGCTCATCATTTGGGCGGTTTCACCTTTTCACCTTCCTTGGAGCGATTATACTAACAGACAACAGCCCACAGAAATTAACTCTGCAGCATTACTCCTTGTGCACTTTTTAAATAGGTGCCTGGACATACCTTGGGTGAAAGCCTGTAGCTTAACAAAGTGGTTTCAACCAACCGCGATCAAAGCTGTGTTGCCATATAGCAGACAATGTTGAGGTTTGAAGAATTCTGCAAATGGATTCCGCTCTGTCACATTCACCAAATACTAGATGCGTCACGTTCATAGATTTGAAAGATTGATATTCAAGGTCTCAGCATGAGATCTTCTAGTCTGGGGAAGAGGAACCTTCATCCATCTGCAGGTGGATGGAAAAAGCTCATGGGCAGGATAAAGGTTAAAGTTCTTGTTAGGATGGGGACTTACCGGGCATAAGAACGTAAGAGGTTCCATATTGGGGTAGACCAATGGTCCATCTAGTCCAGCAGCCTGTCTACAGCAGACGCCACGTTCAGTAGCTTCAAAGAAATCTGCAACAGGTCACAATGGGGTGATGTGGTTCTTGTTGTTCACTCCTAGTTTCTGTCAGGGCTGGGTCTTGAACCCCCAGCCCTGCAGGACTGAGGAGCACTGCCTTAACGGCAAGTGCTATTTCAGGCTGGTTTAACAGCCCACTATTCCTTCCTGTGTCTTCCTTCGTGTCCCCACCCCCCTGTGTTGCCACGCCCTTCCCCAGCTGTGCCCTTTTCCCCCTAGCCCTCCTCCCCGCGTTTCCTGATTGGCCACAAGGTGTATTTAAACCATAGGCTGGCCACAGGAAGCTGTGGGAGCAACTGCTCTTACTGTGTGTGTGTGTGAGCTTGTCCATCACCTTGTCCTTCTCCTGTCTGTGAGTCTCCCTTTCCTATGGTGTTGGTTGTTTGAGTGTCTGGTGAGTCTGGCCTTCCTTGTGCTCAGTGTTCCCCCCCATTGCTATGTTCCCTGTGATTCTGTGTCTCCCTCCCTGGAGCTCCATTTCCCCATTGCTCTGTGTTGTTGGAGCTCTGTTCCCTCATTGCCCTGTGCTTTCCCCATTGCCCTGTGCTTCTTTGGAGCTCTGTTTCCCCATTGCCCTGTGTTTCTCCGGAGCTCTGTGCCTTCCCCAGAGCTGTGTTCCCCCCAGTGCTCTGTGTTTCCTCCACTGCTCTGTGTCTCCCCTGGAGCTCTGTTCCCCCAGTGCTCTGTGTTTCCTCCACTGCTCTGTGTCTGCTTAGGGTTGTCAGGTCTTGCCCTCGCCTCACTGTCTTGCCTTGCCTCACCTCTCTATAGTGGGTGTTCTCTCCTTTCCTTGCTCTTCCCCCTCGTGCTGTTCTTAACTTGCTTCTCCCTGGCCTGTATCCTCTTTGTTGACTCGGGACCCTTTCCCCTTTCCTTTCTGTAGCCTCAATGATGAGCTGTGCACTCTGAGGCCGGGTTCCCCGGCTGGGAGAACGAGAACTGTCTCGAAACACCCAAGAGACTGGCTGAGAGGTTTTTCCTTCTAGATATCTTCTTATCTGGGTTCTCTGGGCCCTTCCGACAGTAACCCTCCCCAGGTATAGGTTCCCTCGGTCCCTGTCTCCTGCTAGGGTAGGTCCCTTTCCCCTTCCCCCCTGACAGTTTCTGACAGTGATATCCCCTGTAATAGCTATTTACAGGCTTATCCTCTAAGAACTTATGCAGTCTGTCTTTAAACTCAGTTTCCCTCAGACAGGGGAATGGAGTAGAGAGTCTGAAGAACGCAGGTAGAGTTGAGGGTGTGAGCCGAGAGAGAGGTACTTTGAAGTGGACTTGGGGGTAGTGGCTGGGTCTGTAAGCTTGATCCATAAAATGGAATGGGAACATAAATTAAAAGGCCATGGACCATATTTGGCCCAGGTCCTGATATTCCCTGGCCCTGATATAATCTGAACTCCCATTAGCGCAGGTCGATAGACATTCCTCTGGTTATCTGTGTAGATTAGAACATTAAACTGCACGAGGCCACCAGCTTCCATTGCAAAGTTGTGGAGTTCCTGCATTGAAAGTGGTACTGGCTCATGTTTGCATTTCTGTTAGGGTTGATTTGAAACAGGCCTTTTGGTTTTGAAGAACAGTTCCATGAAAATGGAAGGGTTGCCAAAATTTTGATCAGCATTCTGATTGTACAATTTGTGGTTATGCAAAATAGCAGTGGAATTTTCAGTTGATCCAGCACTTTGTTCCACATTTCGCTAGAATGATCAAAGTGACTGGATTCTATCAAAAATAGAATCCAGACAAAGTCGGAGTTCCAGTCCTAGTGTGGCCGATCCCAAGCCCTGTGGATCCCACGCATGCACAGTGTGCCCACAACGGAGGTCCACATGGTTTGCATGCAACTACACACGCATGCAGCTGTGAACAGAATCCATGGGGCTTGGGATTAGCTCTGTTGGCCTATCAGAAGAAAAGCATCCATCAATCAGGACTTCTACTTCTGGTTGACCGAACAGTTGGTTTGTCCTCTTAATGTGACAGCAAAGTCTGGTATAAAAGATACCATCTGAACTAGATTGTCTCCATCTCTTGCACTTGACACCAACACAGCAACAGCTCTCTCTCTCTTTATTATTATTATAAACATTTATATAGCGCCAGTTATGTGACCTGGTGCTGTACAGAACATAGAAATAGATGCGGTCCCTGCCTGTGGCTCACAATCTAAAAGACAAGGAGGGGGAGACAGGGAGAGGGGACAGTGGGAGAGACAGGGGAGAAGACAGACAAACATTCAAGCGGGTGCAAAGACTCAGGTGCGGGTGCTTGGCATGGTTACAATCAGGTTGGATGCAGCAGTCTGCAGAGGAGGGCAGACAGGAGGTATATGGGAACATCTAGCGGGCATTGGGAAAGGCAGCAAGGAAAAGGTGGGTCTTGAGGAGGGATTTGAAGGAGCGGAGGGAGGGGGCAAGGCAGATGTGGGCAGGGACAAAGCAACAGCTCTCTCTCTCTCTCTTTCTCCCTAATACGGAACACATAATGGTCCTATACTGAGAGGAGATGGAACACTCTCCCAAACAGGACATCCCTATGAACAATGGGATGTCTGGCAATGCTACATCATTTCTGCTGATTCCTAAGCCCCTACTGCAATGACAGTTTCCACCCACACTTGATTCCTCTTCTTTCTCTTTTTTTCCCTTTTATTTACCAAGAGAGCTTACCCATCTTGCGGTGCTTTGCTGAGACCAGTTTGTTAAGCTGAAAGTGATCCCGACCCGCAGCATCTTGAAGTGCTTTCCACGGACTAAAGAGAGGAAAATTGGAGCAAATCTCTCTGGGCTAGATGCTCACCTCGCAGTGCCCAGGAGTGGAAGAGGAAACTGTAAGACTGTTGCCCAGATGTCTCTTTCTCTCACAGCCTCCCTGGAGCTAGCTGGCAGGAAGTCAGGGCAGAAGGTCTCATAGCTGCCAGCTTTGGAAGGACTTGCCTGACAGGTGTGAGTTTGGGAGCCTTGGGAAGCATTTTCACCAATAGTTCTGAAGTGAAGAGCGAATGTCATTTGTGTTTTTTGATAGCTCCCCCAATATAGTAGGGCTGATCTTATGGATGCAAATTCATATTGGTTTATTTTCATTTCATTTCCCAAACTTATCCAGTTTAAATGTAGATTCAAATTAGGAATCCATATTTAAATCCAATTTAAATTAAAAAATAAAAAATGACTGCCTATGCAAAACATGACCACTGAACCATTCTGCACATGCGCACCTTTTTTGAAATGGTGGCGGCAGCATTACCACTATTTTGGAAAAGTGTAGCCAGTCTGCGCATGCACCAATGGCTGCCCTTTCCCAAAATACGGAGCTGCCTACCTAACTGTCAGACCAATGGTCCATCTTAGCCCAGTATTGTCACAACCTGACATGGCAGCACGGTTTCAAATCCGGCTCAGGCCTCACCCAGGTGTGCTACCTGAAACTCTGCAGGATTCCAAGCAGATGCCTCACCCATGTGTGCTACTAGAGATCCTGAATTGGAGATGCTGGGGATTGAATTTGAGACCTAATCCATGTAAAGCATGCACTCTACCACCTGAGCCATGGCCCACCCCAATAGCAAGATGACTGAAACAAAGGACCAAAATATCTAGAATAACCAAAATGGAGTAACTGAAACAAGTATCTACAATGGGCAAAAATGAATATTGCTTTCTTATCCATTTTGTCAATCCCAAATTGAAATGGGTGACTTGGCTGAATACAATATTTGCATCGGATATTCATTTCAGCTCTACTTACCTGTGACAGAAGGCTTGGGGCTCAGGTTTCACCTCACAAAGAGGAAGACCCCAGTCTGAGACTGGTGGATTGAGGGTGTTTGCTTTTGCTGTGATGACTTGGCCCTGTCAATATTAAAGGGCGCTAGGGAGTAGCAAAACCTTGTGCTGTTGGGACTGGTTGGAGGCTGATCCTGCGGAGACTTATGCTTCCACAAGGTGAGACTGTCTCACCAGCTAGATAACATTTGGCAGACCCACCATCTTAACATTCTCAACCAATTCCTCCCTGCTGGTCAGAATCAGGTCTAAAATGGCCGTCCCACTGGTTGTTTCCTCAACCTTCTGTAGGAGAAACTTGTCCCCTACACATATCACAAAAGGAATCTCTAAACCTGACACCTTAACGTGCAGCCTGCTTTAAAAACCAGAACAGTGTGTTGAGGACTTTAGAATTGAACCCGTTCATCAAGGGTCCTCAAGCTGCCACTCATGAGCTGTTGGGGTTTGCAAAGCCATTGCAATCATTGAGCTGTGCTATCAGGATAGGAATAGCAGCAGCTCAGTAACTTTCAATTGCTCAAGCATCAAGCTTCCCTCGTATCCCTGTGTCTGTCTGGGTTGCTGCACAGGAAATGGAAGACTCTTAATATGTCTCTTTCTTTGCTGCATGTTTGTCTGAGGTAAATTCCACCACGATCAAATTGATTACACTGATGCCAGAACAGGAGAGGTAACAAAAAACACATAAGGAAAAACAAACCGATCAAAGCAAGCCAAAACCGTCACATTAAGTGAGTTTATTTCCATCTCTCGCCTCAATACTGCACTGGATTAGGGTACTTCAGATATTATTCACTCACCCCAAATAAATAAATTATGATAATACATTTTCAGATAGTTTTTTGAATATCCAAATAATATCCGTTAACTGAAACCCGTTTTCACGTATCCATTTATCTGGTTTGTACAGTTGTCTGGTGAGTCAACTATTTGGTTCTCTCATTATTTCTGTTAATTTATTTCAGCTACTGTGCAGGTGCAATGGCATTAACAGTACCAAAGAGAGATGAAGCATATATCACCCCCCACCCCCAAAACAAAATTGCACTGTCCAAAACCGTTTCAGATGGGTCAGGCACTAAATGGTATCGGTTTAGTGCCCAATGAATTACCTGCTTTCCCAAGTTGTTGTTATATTCATGAATTCCTGCTTTACTGTTTGGAACTATTTTACTGAATTACCATTCATTTTCCTTGCTCCTGGCAAAAATGAATGGAAAACTCGCAATGGAGAAAGTAAGGATGGTCCGCCCTCGGAGGCTGATGGAACCTCAGAGGTTCCAAGAGGTTCTGAGGGAGTTAACCTTGGACCTGGACGGTCACTCTGTTGATGAGCTGGTCCAGCGCTGGAACAGCTTGCTGGAGGAGGCCATTGACAGGGTGGCTCCAAGATGCCCTCTGCCTCTGTCTTATCACTGCAGGGACCCTTGGTTTACTGAGGGACTGCGGGGGATGAAACAAGTAGGCAGGAGGCTGGAGCAACACTGGCGTCTGACTCCGACCGACTTCTCCATAGGGCCCATTTATGGTCCTATGTTGAGGCCATGAGGACAGCAAGGAAGGAGTTCCTTGCTATCCTCATAGCATCTGTGAAGTCACGCCCAGCAGAGCTGTTTCAGGTGGTGCGGGGGCTGGTTAGTCCAGCCTCCCTCCGCCTGGATGGGGACGTGTCCCAGGCCCGCTGTGAGGAGTTTGTCACTTATTTCGCAGACAAGATCGCTTGGATTCAGAGCGACTTTAACGCTGGATTACAGGCAGTAGGTAGAGAGCGCGAGGTGATAGAGGCTCTGTCTGGTCCATCTTCGTGGGGGGAGTTTAAGGAAGTGACCCTGGCCAATGCGGTGGACGTCTTGGGGTCTGTGAGAGCCACCTGTTGTGAACTTGATCCATGCCCGTCCTGGTTAGTGAAAACCTCCAGGGAGACATTCGGGATGGTGCTGGCGAGGGTGGTTAACATGTCCTTGCAGCAGGGGAGGTTGTTGCCCAGCCTCAAGCAGGCTGTGGTGCGCCCCCTGCTGAAGAAACCATCGTTGGACGTGGATGCACTCACCAGCTACTAACCTGTCTCTAACCTTCCCTTTTTAGGGAAGGTTATTGAATGGGCAGTGGCAATCTAGCTCCAGGCGCATCTAGACAGCAATGGTTTCCTAGACCCTTTTCAAACTGGGTTCCACCATGGCTATGACACTGAGACGGCCTTGGTTGACGATCTCCGCTGAGAGATGGATGCAGGACGTTCAACATTTCTTTTCCTGCTAGATCTCTCTGCCGCTTTTGACACCGTGGACCATGGGCTGTTGTTGAGGCGGCTGCATGACCTGGGGGGGCTGGGCAGGACCATTCTTGAAGGGTTCCGTTCATTCCTCTCAGGGAAAAGCCAGCGGGTAGTGTTGGGGGTGGAAACATCTTGCCCCCGCACTTTGTCCTGCTGCGTTTCGCAGGGTTCCATTCTGTCTCCATTATTATTTTGGGGTCGGGTCGCCAGGACCACATAACACCTGTGCTCCAGGCTCTGCACTGGCTGCCAATAGCGTGCCAAGCCAGGTTCAAGGTACTGGTGTTGATTTATAAGGCCCTTTACGGTCTCGACCCCTCATACCTCAGGGATCGCCTTGCCCTCCGTGCCCCAGAGTGGCTCCTTCAGTCTGCCGGGGGTGCCTTCTTGGAGGTCTCCCATGTTAAGCGGGGGGCCACAATGGAGAGGGCATTCTCGGTGGCCGGGCTGCACCTTTGGAATTCCCTCCCGGAGGAAGCTTGCCTGGCCCCGAGCCTTTTAACATTCCTGAAAGTTTGTAAAACCTGGCTGTTTGCCCAGGCTTTTGGGGAGGGTGGGTTAGTGGTTTTTTATCCCCCTACCCTTCTTTATTATTCATTATTATTTGTTGTCCCTTCCCTGTTTTATTTGAAAGATTTTTATAACTGTTTTAAATGTTTTTAAGGTTGTTTTACTTTTTGAAAATTGTTAGCTGCCCCGAGCTGCTTGCAGGAGGGGCGGGGTATAAATGAATTAAATAAATAAATAAATGGAATAAGCAAACTGAACGAACCAAAAAATGCACCAAAAATATTTGGTGACTTGAGGTTTTTTCAACTACAACCTACTCGAAATCGGGAGCGGGGGCTGGGGGTGGGGTGGGAACGCACGCCGTTATTCTGCTGCTCATTTCATGTTTAAACTTAATGAATATTCACTAAGCTTTACCACATATATGTATTTTTGCTCACCTAAGGGTTGTTTTGAATTGGCAAATAGACTTTTAGTACAAAAGTTGATCCAGTAGTTTCACTACTACTTCCCCACCTTGTGCTGAGTGCCGTTTGGTCATTCAGAACAAGAATTTCGCTGGCACGATCACTTCTCACTCTCACCTCTGTCCTCTCTTAGGGGGTTAGAATGACCATTCTCCTGAACTCTGTTTCTTAAATACTCAGGGTACTCTTTAAGGAATTAGGAATGTTTAGATAATATCTAGGCTCGCTTTCTTCCACGTATAACTAGGGACCAAGTTAGTCATTTTAATGCATTAATGGGTCTTGTTCCTCATTTACCATTGTGACAAGGTGTGAACTAGCCCAAGTAACTTCTTTCAGGATCCTGTCCATGCAGTTGTGAGATTCTTTGCGCATGCAAAGAAATGACCACGGCATGCGCAGCGCCAGATTTTGGCCGCACGAGTTTTGCGCAAGAACAGGTTGAGGACTGACCAATTCTCAACCCGTTCTTGTTCTCGCAAATTTCAGCAAAAACCCGATTCTCGCCGATATTTGGCAAGAATGTGAGGGTGAGTTTCAGACCTAGGCCAGCAATGATGCCTCTGACAGTTTCTCCACCTCTTGTACTCACAGCTTGGCAGGCTAGGCCCAAATCCCGCCAGTAGCCTGCCAAACCCCACAGCTCAGGCAACACCCTCTGAGCAGGGTTTGTCTGGCGACAGACCCCCACTCATGCTCCTGTCTCCCTGAGCAGTCTCATTGGGCGCTCCCAAGCAGCCCCCCCTTGTCTCCCTCCTTGGTAGCTCCTGCCTCTCCCACAGCTCCCTCCTTTGGCTGAGGCAGAATTCTCCCTCTCTTAGCTCCTGCCTCCTTCACAGTCTCTCGCTATACTGAGCTCTGAGTCTGAGGCGTTTAGCTTTTGGACTGACTGAGCCGCTCCTAAGCTTAGCTGCCTTCCATCAGGCACTGTCCTTCGCTTTGCACAGCGCCTGGAGTCCTGCTAGCACCTGCTACTCAGCTAATGCTAGCTCTCTTAAAGGCCCAGCATTACCCTAAGGCTGCACCCTGCCACATCCATTCTCTGGATATGTGAGATTTGAACCACCTTCCAGCAACATACAGTTGTTGGTACGGAAGGATTATTTATTCATTTGACATTACAATTCATGATAAATATAAAATGGTCAGATGATTAAATGATCACCCTATTATTATTATTATTATTAACAAACATTTATATAGCGCCAGCAGTGTACCTGGCACTTTACAAAGTAATAAAATAGACACGGTCCCTGCCCCTAGGGCTTACAATCTGAGAGACAGGAGCTGGGGGAGAGACTTAGGAAGGGGAACAGAGGGAGAGACAAGGGGTCTAACATTCATGAAGATGCGAGGTCTCAAGTGCACGTACTTGGCTTGGTTACGATGAGAATGACAGCAGGCAGGTCCATGTTGCAAGGATAAGGGTAAACCGATCGTAGGTATAGGAATAGTGGCTCAGCAGGATAAAGAGTCAGACAGAGCAGAGCGAAAGAGGTGAGTTTTAAGGAGAGATTTGAAGGTATGAAGGGAGGGGGCAAGGCGGATGTGGACAGGGAGGGAGTTCCAGGCATGGGGGGCAGCAAGTGAGAAGGGACGAAGGCGCTTAGGGGAGCAGGGAAGGCGTGGAAGGGTGAGAGAAGGGACAGAGGAGGAGCGAAGTGCACGGGCTGGAGTATGGAGGGCGATAAGTGCAGAGAGGTAGGGGGGAGCAAGGTTGTGAAGAGCTTTATAGGTGAAGACTAGGAGCTTGTGCAGGATTCGTTCAGGAAGGGGAAGCCAGTGAAGCGAAGAGAGGAGGGGCTGCACATGGTCGAAGCGACTGGCGAGGTAGATGACCCTGGCAGCAGAGTTTTGGACAGAGATGAGGGGAGAAAGGTGAGACCGGGGAAGGCCAGTGAGAAGGAGGTTACAGTAATCGAGGCGAGAGATGACCAGAGCATGAACAAGAGTTTTGGCAGACGAGACAGAGAGAAAAGGGCGAATCTTAGCAATGTTATGGAGGGAGAAGCGACAGGATTTAGCAACAGAGTCAATGTAGGGTTTAAAAGAAAGGGCTGAGTCAAAGATGAAGCCTAGGCTACGGGCTTGGGGGACAGGCAGGATGGTGACTCCATCAATAGTTATTGACAGTGAGGAAGGAGAGGAAGGATGAGGGGGGAAGATAAGGAGTTCAGTTTTAAGCCTGTTATCACAATTTTTCTCGGTAAACTATGGGTGATAATAGACATGACGCTGGTCCACTATGGCCTGCTATGACCCACCTGGGCCAGAGACTCACCCTGACATCTGTTTCCAAGCCAACAGATGTTGGCCTGCTTCTGCCATGGCCCAAGTAGGTGGCTGACCCAGAACGGATCCCCCGGATGATCCCAGGGCAGGGCCACCCAACCACTCATTTCTTCTAGGGCGCCCCGGTCATTCTAGTTGTGTGCCCCAACCCATCCCTAAGGGCCACTATCTTCTGTGCACACACACCAGGGCGGGGGAGCGGGCATGGCAGCCGCATGTCTATTGTCACCCAACGTTTCTTCTAAACTCTGGTTCCTGGGAGAGGGAATCTGAAAAGGTGAACCAAAATCAGGGATGTTTCCCAATACTATAAAATCCGTCACCTTTGACCAACATAATCACTGCCCCCATGAACCTCGAACTGTGGAGAGGGGGGGATTTCTGGAGACTGCATCCCTCATGTTTCCCCCTTATAATATCAACCATAGTCCTGTGAGATGGGCCTTAGGTTCCTTGCTCCAGTACTCCAGAGAGTTGGCAGTACACTTATCCGGTGTGCTCATCTCCTGTTAGGGGCTAGGCAGCCAGTGAAGTTCTTCTAAGTCTCTGTAGTGAGCTCTTGGGCTGTAATGAGTAGCACTGATGAGTTTTGAGTCATGTCTACTGCTCCTCCTTGGCCTGCAGGGAGATGGCTACAATTCAGAGTCTCAAGGCAAGGGAAGAAGTGAGGACAGCATAACAAATACTCTTATTTTGGCAATTTGAAGCCCAGACTGAATGAGGTGGCATATGAGAGGCAGACAGGAAACAGTGACTTGGACAAGGTGTCCGCCAAGCTCTCGCTATAAACAGCAAAAAACGGAAACCCCACCCTAATCCTATTGCGAAGGAGGGAGGGAGGCAGACACTTTTAAAGACACAGGGGACTCTCGACCTTTTCTCGATCAATATTTTTTTCTCAATTTACTTACCAGAGGCACATGTAAGCCACATCCCGCGCTGACTCTCACGTCATCTGTCTGTCGGTTCTCTCTCTTTTCTGCAGCCACCTACTCCACACCAGGGGAAAAAAACAAGAAAAAGGGGCCATATTGAAAATGAATAGAGCTCTAAAGGCCACCTAGAGGCAGGGATACTTAATGGGTGTATTTAAGAAAGGAGGGCCCAAATCAAATATCTGTGCCATGGATCTGTCCCCTACCCTTGTGTGCATGCCCTCATCTCTGCTCCTTTATCCTGAGCTCAATTTTTCAGTGTTTTGGGGTAGAGACTGGATCCAGGGCAGGGCCAAACTTAGGAATTTTGCACCCATAGGCACTTCTCAGGCTGCTGTCCCCAAACCAAGCCCCGCCCCCATGCTACGTGTTCATGGGTGGGAGAGCTCCATGTGAATTATACAGCGCACGCACCTGTGGTGACTTGGTGTGTGTGCACGTGCCTGTCTAACACACATCCCCACTCACCCCCCGCTTCTTCCCATGCACGCAGCAACTGGGGGAAATGGAGGCTTCTCTGTGAGGGTGGATGAGTGGGGGGGGGTAGGGTGAGTGGAGATGCACGTGCAGCCGTGTGCATGCCCCACCCATGCACCAGCACACTCACGGACCCGCCACCCACCCGGCGAAGCCATGTAAAAAAGGCATGTGAGGAGCCACTCGAAGAAGAACAGAAGGTTGCTGCCTTGTAAAAAAGATTCTTCAAGATGGCTCCAAATATTCTCAAAACACCCACCCTTCCAGCCCTGCGTGGATTTTTTTTCTTATATTCTTAGAAAGGGTTGGAAGGAACTGTCATTCTGAGGGGGAGAGTGCTTTTTATAGTAGAGGAGCTCGAGACCCTCGTGGTCTATTATTTGAATAGGGTGAGCATGCACAAGCCAGGTGTGAGAATGTTGGGAGCCATCTCGAAGAACCTTCTTTATAAGGTAATAACCTTCTGATCACTCACGTGAGGAGTTGTTGTTTGTAAACAAACAGCTTTATCTCCCAGTCCCATCTGTGTCCCGTTGTCCTGCTGCTGCAGTGCTACTAGTAGGCAGATGGCAGAGGCAGGTGAGGGATGGGGACCCAGGCAGTAGGCTTTGCCTGTGCAGGGAGAAAAACAAAAGTGGGACAGAGCCGGCGCCAGGATTGCCATCCCCCAGAAAATGCCACCCAAGGCCCGGGCCTAGGGGGCCAGCCCCTAAGTTCGGGCCTGATCCAGGGGCCAAATCCAGGCATTGGAAAGAGGCCACATAAAAACTTGCAAAGGGACATCTTTGGCCCCCGAGCCTGAGGTTCCCCACCCCTGGTTTAAGGATTAAGGACCACCAAGGAGGGCCTTAGTGCAAAAGAGCCTGCCTCAGAGTGGAAGCCTTATCAAAACCTCTTGCAATCATTCCTACTCTTATCTATCTACCTGCTGTCATCTCTGGACAAACAAAGAACAAGCACACACCATTTTCTGACCAGCATATGGCCCTGTATTGCACTAAGAACTACAAGCCTACTAAACATGTTTGTCTGTATTGAAGCCTGTTGAAATCTCCTCAAATTATGTATAATCACATACTCTTGCTAATGGTTGATTTCCCAGCATGCTCTTGGATAAAGCCAAGCTGTTTTCATTTCAGCTCTTGGCAAAGGCAGATATAAAATCTGTCAATGGTAAATTAATATTTCTTTGTTTTGTTCATGGGTGCTAGGAACAGAAGACGTCTCAATGGTTTTTTGGGCATTAGATTGCCCTGTAATTAAGATAAGATAAGGAGCAGGGAAAGATACCAGACAGTGGAGAGAGGGGGAGGGGGGACACACACAAGTTATCAATAGCTCACAAAGGGCTCTCTTTCAAAATCCAGGTTTTGCAGCAGAGGCGCAGCTAGGTGGGAATGGGCCCTGGGGCAGAAGATGGAACGGGCCCCTGCTGGAGCACTTCACTCCAGCGTGCAAAGCTGGCCTTACCACAGGGTGACCTGGGGCAACCGCCCTTGGCCCCAGTCATTCTGGGGTCTCTGCAGTGGTCCCTGTTTTCATCAGGCCAGGGTGTGGAGGCCCCAACCACAACCATCTTTAAAGCCCCACAGAGGGTGTCATCGTGCAGAAAGGGCCCCCAGGGCCCCACATTTTATCTTTGCCCTGGGCCCTGAAAATTCTAAGGCTGGCCCAGCTAGTGTCCATACGCACTCTTGGCCTATGTGTGAGACCCCCAAAGCTTGTCAGCCCTAGTCCATCTGCTGCCCCTATTACAGCTACAACCCCTAACTTTCAGGTCTCACCTTTGAAGCAATGACCCCACCCCAAAGTGAAGGGGGCCATTCTGAGAATAGTTTCCAGGAGGGAAAGAATATATTCTCTTGAGCTCAGTATATTATAAGCAATTATTATTAGCAAGTATTTATATAGTGCCAGCAATGTACCTAGTGCTTTAGTATCTTCTCTTGAGCTCAATATTGCTATCAGCTATATTACTATTGCTATCAGCTAAACTGCTAATAAAATCAAGATTCTGATAGGGACTATATGGGTCCTTGTGCCTTAATCCCAGAGATAGGGAACCTCCAGCCCATATGCCAAATCTACCTTTCGGCTATTTTTTAAAAATCCCTTTCCAATTCTTGGTTCTGGCCCTTGGCTCCAGCTCCTGCCCAAAGGCATTAAAAGTAGGATGGTCGGATTTGCAAACTTTACAGGACACCTATGAGAAATACAGGTTGCAGGGCTGCATTGCCTCCAGTGCAGCCCTGCAACCTGTATTATGCACATTTTTACAGGACGCCTATGGGAAATACAGGTTGCAGGGCTGCACTGGTGGCAATGCAGCCCTGCAACCTGTATTTCTCATAGGTGTTTTGTAAAAATGTGCGTAATCTAGCCACCTTAATTAAAACAGTGAGCTTAGAGGAAGGGAATAGAGATGAGGGCACGCACTCAAGGACAGGGATCCAGGGATCCAGACACAGATCCATGATGATCTAGAAACCCTCACCATCCTGAGCACACCCCTAAAGTACACCCAGCTCCTTCCCATCTTGAGGCGCTTCCACTCATTTTTAGGGATGGGCGAACAGATCGCGATTCGGGTTCGGCCGTTCGGTTCGGTCCGGTTTGGCCATTTGGTTCGACTGTTTGGTTCGTTTGCCACGTTCGGGTTTGGCTGTTCAGTTTGGCAGTTTGGGAAAAGGCTCTCTGCGAGGAATGATGGTGGGTCCTGGGGCTAAGGTGGCAGTTTCTAGGTATTAGTCACAGCCCTCCCTGCCTGTAACTTGGCCCCAGAACTCTAGCAGCGGGTCCTGAGACTGGAGTGGCTGTTTCTTGATGTTTTTGAAAATTGGATCTCTGTGGGAGGAATGATGGCCCCAGACCCATGACGGTGGGTCCTGGGTGGCAGCTTCTAAATACATATTGGCCATAGCCTTCCCTGCCTGTAACTTGACCCCAGAACCCTGATGGCAGGTCATGGAGCTGGAGTGGCTGTTTCTTGATGTGGTGGAAAGACATCGTCTCCATGCGAGGAATGATGCTCCCAGACCCATGACGGTGGGTCCTGGGGCTAGAGTGGCAGCTTCTAGATACATATTGGCCACAGCCCTCCCTGCTGTAACTTGGACCCAGAACCCTGATGGCGGATCCTGGAGCTGGAGTGGCTGTCTCTCGATGCTTTGGAAAATGTCGGCTTTCTGTGGAGACCCATGATGGTTTGTCCTGGGGCTAAGGTGGAAGCTTCTAGGTATTGGCTACAGCCCTCCCTGCCTGTAATGTGGCCCGAGAACCCTGGTGGGGGGTCCTGGGGCTGGAGTGGCTGTTTCTTGGTGCTTTGAAAAATTGTCTCTCTGTGCAAGGAATGATGGCCCCAGACCCATGACGCTGGGTCCTGGGGATAAGGTGGCAGCTTCTAGGTATTGGCCACAGCCATCCCTGCCTGTAACTTGGCCCCAGACCCATGACGCTGGGTCCTGGGGATAAGGTGGCAGCTTCTAGGTATTGACCACAGCCATCCCTGTCTGTAACTTGGCCCCAGAACCCCGATGGCAGGTTCTAGGGCTGGAGTGGCTGTTTCTTTTTTTATATATACCTATCTCTATACTAAATCTAACTGCTATTAACAATTCAAAACCTATTGAACTAAATGGAATATCCTGATAATTAACTACAAATGCCTTGTCCTACAAACACACTGTCTCTCTATCTATCTCTATAACTAAGCTAACTACTATGTATAGCTATCTAGTAACTATCTATCTATCTATACAATATTACACAGGGGGAAACACAAAGAACACAGGGAGGGATACAAAACTGAAATGAAAATCAATCTAATAATAATCCTACTCTAAATAAATCCCAAACTTAAAACAGGGGAAGGGAATCAGGGATGAAATAAGAGGGAGAGGGAAAGGATTCAGTGGAGAGGGGAGGGAGGAAAGAAGATTGAACACAGGGAAAACAGGGAGGGGTAAAAACAAAAAATAACACCTAAATCTATCTAATATAATCTAAATAAATGATAATATGGAGGTAAATGGGTTGTATGAGTGAAATAGGAGGAGGATGGCAATGGATTAGGAATAGGAAGGAACAAAAACAGCTTGGAGAGAGGGAGCCTTCTGAAACGCCTGCTGTTCAGGAACAGTGACTAGCTCAGATGGTGTTGGGAAAGGGGGAGACAATCAGTTTTGTTTCTTGCTGCGCCCACCTCACCGCAAGCCCCATTGGCTCCGTGCAGCCTAGCCCGTGGTCAATCACAGACTGCAAAGCCAGTGGCCTGAGGAGAAAAGGGATGTTGATTGGGCAGGTTGGCTGCTGCTCCAAGTCTCTCCACCCCTGGTGCCTGGAGATCTGCTCCTCAGCTGACGCCCCCTCCCTGTCACATTTTGCCTTCCAGTGACATGTTTTTGCCACCCAAACTCACCCAAATGCGATCTGAACTGACCGAACTGTTCGATCATTTCGACGTTCGGAATTGAGTTAGGTTCGGTCAGTTCGTGTTTGGATTCAGGTTCGTGTTCCTTTGTCCAAACAGGCCGAGTTCAGGCTGAACTTCCAAACTGCGTTCGCCCATCCCTACTAATTTTCTAAGTAGACTTCAGGAGGGATAAATGTCTGGTCCGTTTAACCCATGTTCACAGGCTGTGATGTCAGAGCACAGAATTCTTGCTGTGGTCAGAATGCTACATTAGCCAAACCAGAACTCCTCAATGGTGCATGCAAGAAATGCTTGGCCTTCTTAGGTGCATCTCATACTCAAGCAGTGGCATATCCAAGGTCTCTCAAATGGGTGGGGCATTTTCCTTTTCTGGCAGGGGGGAACAACAAGGAGGACGACAAAACCAAAAAGAGAATGATGAATGGGGGTGCTCGACTTGAGTTCTCTCCTTGGTTGTGATCCTAAACCCAAGCCAATTGTTCAGCTCCATGGGTCAGGGTTTTAAATCCAGATGGCGAAGAGACAATAGTGGCTGGTGGACTTTTAGGTTCATGGATGATAGGTGAGTCCACTGAACTATTTCACACATTACCATGTGATTATAATAATTGTTTTTAAAAAACAACAAAACAACACAGTGAATACAGATCTAAAGATTATACAATATTGTCAATACGCAACATCATAGTGGTGGCAGCAGCAGGGCTTCGTGGCACTGGGGTGCAGCAAGGGTGTTGCCCCCCCCAACCCCAATCCATAGGATGCCCCTTGGAAGAGATATCTCCCCAAAGCAGGCAGGAAAGTAGGAGACCAACACAACGTTTCATCAGCCAGCAAAGAAAATTACAGACCAGAAAAGAACAGAGATGCAGAAGTTAGCAGAAGTGATGGGGGGCAGGTAATAGGGGGTGGGGTGGGGGGAGGAAGGTCATGGAGCGAGCAGCCAGGTTTGGGGGGCCAGGATTTGGTGGATGGGGGGCAGGGTGCGGCTATTGGGGTAGTTCTGGGGCAAGGACGGTATGGTCCATGGGGTCAGATAGCTCGCGCCCCTAGGGGACCAAGGGGCCTGAAGGAGGTGCAGGTTGCCATCCCCCCACTGAGGGTGAGGGAGGAGCCGGGTTCAAAGTCTAAGGTCCACACGTGGGGGGCTCTTGCTGCTAAATGTGAGGTCCATTGTTAACAAGGCCCCAATTGTCCAGGATTTGATCTCGGATGGGGCCGTGGACCTCACATGTATTACGGAGACCTGGCTGGATGAGCTGGATGGTCCAACCTTGGCCAATTTTGTTCCAGCCGGGTATGCCATGCAGCATCAGTCCCGCATGGATGGCCGGGGAGGTGATGTAGCGATTATTTTTAGAGAGGACTGGCCTGTTAGGAGGTATCCTATCCTGGAAATTGTGGGTATTGAGGTCCTTCATGTGGTGTTCGATTTGGCTGGGGGCAAGCTAGGGGTGCTGCTGTTATACTGGGCCCCTTCCTGTCTGGCGGCATCCCTTACCACTCTAGCAGAGCTGGCCTTGGAGGTGGTATTGGGCTCATCTAGGACTTTGATTCTGGGGGACTTCAACATTCATGCTGATGCCGGCCTTGTCAGGGCGGAGCGAGAATTCATGGCCTCCATGGCAACCATGGATTTGTCCCAGGAGGTTATCTGCCCGACCCATGTGGGGGGGCACACCCTTCACCTGATCTTTGGTTCTGGCCTAGAGGCGGGGGGTCCGGTTGTGGGGGAGGTTAGGGCAGTGCCCTTGTCATGGATGGACCATTATCTCCTTCAGGCCAGTCTTCTAGCACACCCCCTCCAGAAGGGGGAAGGACCAGTTAGGTTGGTCTGCCCTCGGAGGCTGATGGAGCCCCAGCGGTTCCAAGAGGTCCTGAGGGAGTTAACCTTGGACCTGGATGGTCACTCTGTCAATGAGATGGTCCAGCGTTGGAACAGCTTGCTGGAGGAGGCCATTGACAGGGTGGCTCCGAGACGCCCTCTGCCTCGGTCTCATCACTGCAGGGCCCCTTGGTTTACTGAGGGGCTGCGATGTATGAAACGAGTAGGCAGGAGGCTGGAGTGATGCTGACGTCGGACTCGATCTGACTCCAACCGACTTCTCTATAGGGCTCATTTGCAGTCCTATGTTGAGGTTGTGAGGACAGGAGTTCCTTGCTGTCCTCATAGCGTCTGCGAAGTCACGCCCGGCGG
>QEPC01012160.1:185415-201308 GCA_003113815.1 Sphenodon punctatus | reverse complement strand
GGGGGTCTGGATGGGACTGTTCTTGAATGGTTCCATTCATTCCTCTTGGGGAGAAGCCAGCGGGTGGTGCTGGGGGATGAGACATCTTGCCCCCGCGCTTTATCATGCGGCGTTCCGCAGCGTTCCATTCTGTGTCCATTATTATTTAATGTATACATGCAGCCCTTGGGGGAGGTTGTGAGAGGGCTCGGGGTGCGGTGTCACCAGTATGCTGATGATACTCAGCTGTACCTCTCTTTTTCAACTGATCCAGACCCTGCTGTCTCGTTGCTATCCCAATGTTTGGAGGCCGTGGTGGAATGGATGTGGCAGAGCAGACTGAAGCTCAACCCCAATAAAACGGAGGTGATGTGGGTGCGGAGAGCGAAGGAGGTAGTGGCCCCATGATTGGGCGGGTTCGCCCTCCTATAGCTCAGCAGGTCCGGAGTTTGGGGGTGATATTGGACGCGGACCTCCGCCTGGAGTGGCAAGTGGAGGCAGTCGCGAAGGCTGCTTTCCGCCAGTTGCATCTGGTGTGGAGGCTGCGTCCGTTCGTCTCTGGCCCGGACTGGTCTCCCTCATTCATGCCTTTGTCACCTCGAGGCTGGACTACTACAACTATGTGGGGCTGCCCTTATTCCTGGTTCGGAGGCTGCAGCTAGTGCAAAATACGGCAGCTCATCTCCTGTCGGGGACGGGTCGTCGGGAGCACATTACACCGGTGCTCCGAACTCTGCACTGGCTTCCAATAGCGTGCCAAGCAAGGTTCAAGGTTTTGGTGTTGATCTATAGGACCCTTCATGGACTGTGCCCCTCGTACCTCAGGGACCGCCTGGCCCTCCGCGCCCCAGAACATCTCCTTCGGTCCACCGGAAGTGCCTTCTTGGAGGTTCCCCGCATTAAGTGGGGGGCCACAATGGAGAGGGCATTCTCAGTGGCTGCACCGCGCCTTTGGAATCCCTTCCGGAGGAAGCTCCCCTGGCCCCAAGCCTTTTGACATTCCGGCAAAGTTGTAAAACCTGGCTGTTCACCCAGGCCTTTGGGGAGGGTGGGAGGGTGGGTTAGAAGGTTTTATCTCCCCTACCCTATTTATTGTTTTAATGTTTTTCCTAGGCCCTGTTTTATATTTTGAATGGTTTTTGATGTTTTAAAATGGTTTTATATGTATTTTATGTATTATTATTGCTGGAAGCCGCCCCGAGCTGTTGTCAGGAGGGGCGGGGTATAAATCCAGAAAATAAAATAAACAAATAAATTTCAGCTCCACTATTGCTTGTATTCTGTTTAAATGAAACACATTTTTTGAGAGATGAGCAAAATATTCTTTTTGTGTGAGTATGTGTGTAATCTTCACAGTATGGAAAGGAGATCACACACCCACAAGTGTAATCAGATCAGTTGGCACATTAATATTTTATTCATAATTAATGTTTTGGCTGCAATCCTGAAATTACTTCCAAATGCCACAGCCTTCATTATGGTGTTAGCAAATTTATAGCTTGGCACAAAACACATCCACTGGAAGTGTGAATTTGCAACCCTCCCCACCACCCACCAATCACATGGCACTAACAAGGAGCTGAATCAGATTAAAAGTTTGCCTCCATGTTGTACTTTAAGAACATAAGATGCAGCGTAGTGGGTCAGACTGTTGGTCGGGCTAGTCCAGCTTCCTGTCTCCAACAGTGGACAAATTCAGTTTTTTTCAGAGAACAACACAACAGGTCATCCATTTCCTGCCATTCACTCCCATTCCTCAACATGCAGCGGTCACATCCCCTCTGTGGTTAGTGATGTCAGCCTGTCCTAGTAGCTGGTCATAGAGAACATGAGCAAACAGTCAGTATCGTATGTTTCTGAGAGGTTAGAAAGACTTGGGTTGTTGGGGAAAGGGAGATACAGATTCTCTCCAGAAATCCAAGTACAGGCTTTACGAACATTGTGTTTCATTTGGTAACTCACCACCTCCGCCCTCACCCTCGCCTACTTGCGACCTCCTTGCTCCTCTAAATGTCTTCCCCCCTTCTCCCTTGCTGCTCCCCATCCCTGGAACTCCTTACCTGGATACATTTGTTCTGCTCCCTCCCTCCCAGCTTTCAAATCCCTCCTGAAAACCTGCCTCTTCCATCAGGCCTTCCCCGGCTCATCATGAATGAAATTGCATTCTCCTTCTCCCTCCCTCCGAATCTCTTCCCTGCAACTAAGTTAAGCACGTGCACCTCCATTTTCTCAACCTCACAAATGTATCCTCGTTTCTCCCAATGCTCATCTCTCCCTTGTCTCCCCCTTTCCTTGTCTCTCTTAGATTGTAAGCCCCTTGTGGTAGAGACCTGTCTATAACTATTGACTGTATAGTGCCAGCTACACTGCTGGCAATAAATAATAATAATAATTAATAATAAGGTCTGGGGCAAGGAATAAGAGCAGATAAAAGGCCACTTTTAGACGTGCCCTGTGTGTTGCAGATTTAATTAATCCACCAGAGAAAAGGCGCATGGGTGTCTTTTCGATAAGACATAAGAATAAAAATAGTACCATACTGAGTCAGACCAATGATTCATCAAGACCAGCAGCCTGTCCTCTGAAAGTGGCCAATCTCGATCGCATGGGAGAAGAACCAACGGTCACAATGGGCAATCCATTCCCCATTATTCACTCCCAGCTCCTGACAGTAAGAAGTTAATTCCGTAAGGTACTTGGTTAATAGCCATGAATGGATCTACTCTCTAAGAAACTATCCAGTCCTTTTTTAAACCCAGCTATACTGCTGGCCCCGACAATGTCCTTTGACAACAAATTCCATAGGTTAATTATGCGTTGACTGAAAAAGTACTTCCTTTTATTGGGTTTAAATCTGCCGGCAGCTAGTTTCATGGAGTGTCCCCTAGTTCTAGTACTATTTGAGAGGGTAAATAAATAGCCATTCCCTATCTACTCCTTCTATACCACTCCAAATTTTATAAACCTCTATCATGTCCCCTCTCAGTCTTCTCTTCTCTAGGCTGAAGAGACCCAGCTTGTCAAGCCTCTCTTTGTACTGAAGCCGGTCCATACCCTTTATCATTCTCGTTGCCCTTCTCTGTACCTTTTCTAATTCAGCTATGTCTTTTTTGAGATGGGGTGAGTGGAACTGCACACAATATTCCAGGTGCGGTCGCACCATTGATTTGTATAGAGGCATTATGGCATCCTCAGTCACCGCACACGAAAACCACTGCTCATGAATTCTTTTAAGCCACATTTTAAATACGTCAATATTGAGGTATTTAAAATGTGGTTTATAAGGAATGCACGAGTGGCGGTGTGCGCGAGCGGTGGTGGGCGTGTGCATGACTTTTCTCTGGCAGATTATTTAAATCCATGCCCCCCCCGGGCACGTCTAAGAGTGGCCAAAGAAAGGCAAATAGACAGCTAGAGCTGAAATGAGTGAATAATTTGCTAAACATGAGTAATACTCCAAATTCCAGTTAGCCTGTCAGATAACCAAGTGCCAAGTCAGGCACCATATTACCCCAGATACCGGGTATTACTGTTACTGATTTACCAACATTCCATTTTACCAACCCATTCCAACTTACTGTTTCACATTTTTCATGTGTTTCTGAATGTTCCGTACCATTTTCCTATCTTGTTACATGACAGAAATGGAAATTCACTAACAGAAAACTAAAAAACTGTTAAAGGAAATGCCATTTCAGTGAATTGGGAAGCCTATTGGACACTAATCAGATACGGATTTGTACCTGATGTTACCAATTTGAGTCGGGTACTGTAACTCCCCTCTGGTATAGATCCATTTTTGTGGGCATTTGTTTCAGCTCAGAAGAGATAACTTCTGATCACTGGCCATGGAAAATCAGAACACGGAATCAGGAATCCCAGGACAGGCCAATTAGGAATCCCTGGCCAATCAGGACATGGATCCTTAGTAGCCAAACTGGTGAAAGCTGGATTTGGTGGAACTAGATGTTGCAAGAGGGGACTGAGTATATGTACAAGGGGGGTGGGTTTCCCAAGCTCCTGGGGATGCTGAGGAGTCTATAGGGAAATCAGCAAAACACCCCCTGTTCATCTCTAGATATACTTGTTTCCCTTTTAGCCAATCCGACTGTGGCCTGGATTCTGGATAAGTATGTGAGTCCTCCCCACAGCACAGTGGAGTTATTTGTCCCACTGGCCTCAGCCCACCCCTATACAACCAGGTCTCAGGGCTGTTAGCACACCCCGATGTCCCATAGTCATTTGCAGTCTATCAGTTATGTAACACAGCCTCTAGTATACACAGGACTGATCCAACTCAGATCCAGGAGCAAGGTTCCCTGTACCGTGGTGCAGTCCCTTCACATAGCTGGATTACTTCCCAGAGTTGGTCCTGAGTGCACCTTTACAGGAAATGAGTCTCTGTAGAGCTCCTTCTCATACGGCCACCACTGGCAACTGAACCCGTGGAGCTTTTATAGGCTTTTGGGCATGCTCAGACAGGTCCACTCCCACTGAGCATGCCTGTGGACTTAGGTTGTGACACAGTAGTGTTCACTGAACATGAGCAAGGAGTTAGTTGCTTGCAGCCATTCAAGTCCCCATTGAGCATGCCCAGGGACTTAGCTCCTGGAAGGGAGCTCCAAGGCCATCTCCAGCACACCCGGCTACATCATGCTTTACTAGAGCAATGTAGCTGTTATACCTGCCTGTAAGTCTAGAAGGTTCTAGGCCCATTATCTCGGGGACATAGCTAGGTTGGAATATCCTAGGGCTGAAACGAGAATCAATTTTTTTCCTCACGAGAATCATTACTGAAATCTCAGGACAATCTTGGTAATCATTCGCGATCTCAGTCAAGCGTTTTTCTCGATTTACCATTTATCATGATTTACTGTGATTTACCGTGTATCCTATATCTATTTACCATGTACCACTTACTGTGTACCATGTTTGTCCCGGTAATGGTCATATGCAAAATCACCACCACAGCTGTTCTGCACATGCACAGCACTCTTCCAAGATGGTGCCAGAAGCATCACTGCCATTTTGGAAAAGGGTAGCCAGTTTTCACATGCGCTGCGCCTGGATGAACATGGCTACACAGTAAATCGGTATACGGTACATGGTAAAAATCATGGTAACCAGTAAATGGTAATTACAGTAACCCGTAAACAGTATATAGAGAAAATTCTCAACCGAGAAAGTATCAAGAACTGGGGGTTTCTCGATTATCAATTCTTGGTTAAAAAAAACCCTGAGTCGAGAACTGTGATTCTTGCTGAGAATCAAGAAAAAACAGAGATGGAATTTCAGTCCTAGAATAGACCCTGGTGCAGAAGATAGAATGCCCCACCCCCCCTCACCCACCTCACAGCTGCATCAGGACACAGGGACCCCCCCAGGCTTGTGGACCCCAGCACAGCTGTGCTACTTGTCCCTGTACCTATGCAATTTGTCCCCCCTCCCAAAGGCTTGATCCAATATTGATGTCCAAATTGTTCATGGAAGCGACTGGTTTCCCAAGGTAGGTGCTTTATCTATGGGTGAAAACAGATGAGCCGTTAGCCGTCTGGAGCCTGTGTTCAGCCCATGCAGCCCCCATGCAACCACCGCGCACATGTTTAGCGTGTCCAACAGAATAAACGGGCAGTCGCCTTCCTGCATTCCGTGTGCTTGTGGCAGCCGCCACACAGTGGCACTAGCAATATCTCTAGCCCCAGGCCACCTAATACCTGAGCGGCATGCTAATGATCTCCCTCCCTCCGCCCCCCCCCCAGGATCCTGCAGAGGGGCGGTGTCACGGAGATCGCTGGTGCAGCCAGCCAGTCCAGATGACAGGTGTCTCCTGGGGAACAGGGAGCCAGCTCAGCCGACAGATGGCCCTGGGGGAGAGGGAGATGGCTCTTCTCTCCCTCTCCCCAGGCTACCTGTCAGCTGCCAGGTATGCTAAGCAAGACTCTATGGGCATTTTGACAAGCACCTGCTTTTTCCCAGACTCCAAAGTCTGGGTTTGGTATACTCGCGCGTGGGGAGTTTAGATGGTCCACCCTCCCAGAAGTTGCCCAGGCGCTGTTGTAAACAGCAGCAGCCAGAAACTTCCACATGTTTCATGACCCGGTCTTGTAAGTCCTTTGCTACCGGGGACTTATACATCTGGGTCACAAAACACACAGAAGTCTCCAGCCACCACTATTTACAACAGTCCCCGGGTGAATTCCAGGAGTGGAGGAGCATGTGAGTATACCAAACCCGGCATTTGATGTCCGGGAGACATCAGGTGCATGTCAAAATGCCCTATGATGCTGGCAGACCTGGAGGTGGGTGAGGCTACAGGTGACCCTAACACCATGCACACGTGGGCACCCATTAGCCCAGATCAGATTGAATGATGGGCCCACAATCTCCTCAAGGGGGGGAAGAAATAAGGTCGGGGTTTTTTACCAGTGGTTTTACCTCTTTCTTCTTGTCTTTATTGTTTTAGTAATCCCTTCTCTGTATTGTTTTTATATATTGCTTTAAATGTTTTGTGAGCCGCCCCGAGCTTCCGTAGGACTGGAGGGGTACAAGTCAAATATGTGGTTCCCTACGTATTGTATTTTTAATTTTTTTTTATTTTTTTTTATTGTTTTATTGATTGTTGTTCGCCGCCCCAGGCTGTCCTGTAGGCAGGAGGGGCGGGATATAAATTTTAAATAAATAAATAAAAAAACAATAAAATAAATAAAATAAAAATGCCATGAGTGTTCAGTGGGTGGTGGACGTGTGGCAGGTGTGAGCTAACATCCGTTGGCCACCTAATAAGGAAGCAGGTGAACATGTGGGGGGTGCAGGCTAATGTGGGCTATCATTTCGTTTGTTTTCACTGTATGTTTTTTATTTATTTTATTTATTTATTTAATGACATTTTTATTCCACCCCCTCATGCCTATGGGGGGTGGCTCAGGGCGGCTAACAACACGATAAAACAATAAAATACATTAAAACCAACATCACTTTTAAAACATTTTAACCCCCCCAACCCTAACCCCACCCTCCAATTCCCCAAATTCCCCACCCCACCAATCTCCCCAACTTACCCCTCCCTCCCCCCCCTCCCCTCCAAAGGCCTGGGCGAACAGCCAAGCCTTGCATGCCCGCCGAAAGGCGAGCAGACCCAGGGTCAGGCGGGCTTCCTTCGGTAGGGAGTTCCACAACCATGGCCCGACCACTGAGAACGCCCTCTCCATGGTGGCCCCCCGCCTTACACGGGGGACCTCCAGATAGGCGCCCCCAGTGGATTGGAGGGTCCGTCCTGAGTCACGAAAGGCGAGACGGTCCCCGAGATAAGAGGGGCCGAGACGGTATAGGGCTTTTTAAGAGCTTAACACCAAGTTTCTGTTTTGAAAATCTTGGCCCTGTCTCTCTGACTTGAATGCTTCCCTAATGTGATCTGTCTCCCCATGTGACAGGTGGGCTGTCAGTTTCCATTTCTGCACTGGCAGTTTGTAATTAAATGCAGTTTCCATGCAGTTCATTTTTTTCCCTGGGCACAATCAGTTTCAAGCCTGATCACTTCCTGGAAATTAATTGCTCCAAGAGCTTTGGAGCAGGTGGAGAGCTTCCTCACCAGCAACCGCTTAGAGATTGTGAAGACGTAGTGCCATTGAGACAGGATTCTCCATTAGAGATATGGCACAAAGGGATATTGCTGATTCAAACAAATTGGGGTGAGTGGAGTAGTGATTGCACTCAGCTCCAGCTAGTATACTTCATTTGACTATGTTTCGGTGGGTCTAAATTCAGGAAAGGATGTGCTGGGGAGGGCGATTTTATAGATGACATATTTTAGTTTTTTACTGCCTGGTATATTTTTTTGGCTCCCATCAGGGATGTATGTAAATATGTTACTTTATTGTGTTTTGTGAGTTTGTTAAGGGCTTTGCCTAAACAAATATAATAAATTGATTGATTGATTGATTGATTGATTCAAACAAAGCACGCTGATTAAGGACGATCCATGGGGGTGTTGGTATTGTTTTAAAAATTCAACGAGATAAGGCCACTACAGATCAATGTTTTATTTTGTATCACCTTGTTGAAAAATATTGATTGTCTGGTAAAAAAAATCTTTGCGACATTTCTCGATCTGAAATCGGCTTTCGATTCTGTTAATAGAGATCTACTCTGGAGGAAGCTGTATGAATCCTCGATTGACAAAAGACTATTATTTCTTATTATAACGCTCCACACCCACTCTCTATCTGCTGTCAAAATAGATAGTCTAGGGCACACTTCTGGGTACTTTAAAATCCTAACAGGTGTGCGCCAAGGATGCGTATTGGCCCCGCTGCTCTTTAATTTCTTTATCAATGATGTCGTCCCCTTACCTACCAAAACTGAATTTTTCCCTCCTTGGCTAGCTTCAAGAGCTATAGGGTGTTTGCTCTATGCCAATGATTTGGTTTTGCTCTCCCAGACAAGGGTGGGCCTTAACCACCAACTTAGGGTCTTTCTTAGCTACAAAGTAACATCAACCATTTAACTATTAATTATAGTAAATCTAAAGTTATTGTTTTTTCCAATGCTAGGAAAACCTTTAATTGGTCTGTTAATGGTCAAGGCTAAGAGGTCATCATTTGCGCTACAGAGATTTTTTTGAAAAGACAGGCACTATTACCCAGAGCTGGATATTAGGGTACATGGGGTGTTTTCAGATGTTACGAGATCACAGTCAACCACAGTGAACCACACTCAACCCCAAGGCTGGGCCAAAGGGTCCTGAACATCTGTTTGGGGGCTGCCAGACGTTTACCACAGATAATCCCCAGTAGGGGACAAAATTAACCACCCTTCCAGAGCTCCGGCCCGGACCATCTCCGAAAGCATGGTCAAAGCAATTCCCACTGGGAAACAACAAAATGTAACATCTGAACTGCAACCACTGGCCGGAATCAAGCAAAACGATTCCCAGCCAGGGACAAAACACACAGCGTCGCTGCCCGGCAACGAGCAACAACGCAGGCCAGGGAGGGGGATTTAAAGGGCACACAGCAGCAGGGGGACGTGGCGGGATGGAGCGAGGCAGAAGGGAGAGGAGAGCAGAGGGTGAGAGAGCAAGGGAGGAGCAGGAGGAGGAGGGTGAGGCGCAGGTGGAAATGGTCATGCTACATATGGAGGCGGTGGAGGGACAGCAGCAGCAGCAGGCGGGACAGGCCGCCCCAGAGCCGGTAACTGGCCCGGTAGCAGAGGCACCCCGGAAATGGGTAAGGGGACTTCAGGGGGGGGGAGAGGCACAGGGGCACCAGGGGGGGAGGGCCAGAAGATGGAGGGGACAGGGGGAAAGGCCACGGGGCTGAGGCAACCCGGAAACCAACTGCCTCCCCTTCTGACCCACAGACAAATGGGCCCAGGAGCCTGAGTCCCTGGAGGAGATGGGCGGTGACCAGGCAGAGCAGGAGGAGGACCAGGACCAGGACCAGGAGGGAGAAGGCCATACCACCAAGGGGAGCAATGGGGGCACAGGGAAACCGAGGTATTCATTAGGATCTGGGGGACCCTGGAACACCAGCTGCAGGTTGTGGTCAACCAGAGGAATGAGCATGTCAGATCATGCGGGACATGGAGGAGGCAGGGCACCACAGGACCGTGGCCCAGTGCTGCTCGAAGGTCAGGGAGCTCAAGAGGGGGTACAAGGCCATTAAGGACAATAACCGGTGGTCCGGACCGCATCCTGCACATGAAGGGCTCAATAGTCACCCCGCATGTCATGGGGAGCGTCATGGTCCAGGGCAGGGAACGGGCCAAGGTACCCCCTTCCCTTGCTGCCCCAGTAGAAGGCTCCGGCTCCAGGGGCCCCACACTCCAAGAGGACCTCCCCAGGGACCAGCAGGGTCCCTGTGTGCACCAGCCTGGGGAGCCCCCAGCTGATGTCCAGACCGGGAGACTCCAAGGCCGGCACACCGGTTACCCTCAGCCAGTGGAGTCAGGGGGACCTCAGTAACACAGAGGGACCGGTCTTGGAGGGCTCTGAGACAGAAATTGAGGATAAGCAAGAGGGTGGGAGGGGAAACGGACCAGAGGGGATGGGCCGAGGGGGCCACATTGGGCATGGGGCTGCCCCCAGCAACCCTGGACACCCGAGACCATGGGAAGGGGGTCCAGGGGGCCGCCAGGGGATATGTGCAGCCCACGCCCCCACAGGGCATGGAACGCACTGGCACCAGCGACAGGTGGCCGAGGAGGACGGCGGCAAGCAGGTGCGGGAGCAGCCAGAGGTCCCAGGTGAGGCACACCAGCAATTGGTGGGAGGGGACACTGGGGGAGGCCAGGTGGGGGACCCGGGGCACACGGTGCGGAGGAGGGGACCCGGGTGCAGGGGAATGGCAGGGGAGGGCATCAGCTGCCACCCTGAGGTGGAGGCCATGACCCCTCAGCCATGCCATGGGATGGGGCGGGTCGCTGGGGCACCTAACCAACCCCTAATGTGTACCCCAACAGGGCGACCCGATGGATCTCAGCAAGTCGGCCTTGTGCCCCCAGTGCAATGGATGAGGGAGCACCAGGCATGGGTACGGTGCCATAGGGAGGAGCAGGCAGAGCACATAGTCTGCTCCACCACCGAGCAGGGTGAGCGGATGATCACAGCCATCAATCGGATGGAGGCGGCCACGGAAAGGGCCATGCAACAAGCGGAGGTAAGGGACCAGAGGCTGCAGGCAGAGGTGCAACTGGAACCGAGGCAGGAGCGCTGGGAGCACAGCAGCCAGGTGGTGGCATTCGGGCGGCTGGAACAGGCCATAGACTGGATGGTGAGGGAGCATTCAGCCAAGATGGACCGGTCCCATGACATTGGCACCTCGCTGCTGCTGCACGTGGGGACCATGAGCGCATACGTGATGGCAGCCGCCCTGCCGGGCAACCTACCTGCCCTGGCCCCAATGCCAGGCCCCTCAGTGCCGCCTCCACCACCGCCCCAGCTGCTGGCATGCCTGCTGGGCCCATGCATCAGCCTACTGGTCCCTGTAGGCCTCCAGAGGGAGCAGCCACCCAGAGGGCCCCCTCTGGGCCCGAGTCCACCTGCCCTCCCAACACCGCCTGCCCCTCTGAACACCGAGGCTTCCCAGGACACTGTTGGGGACATGGAAAGCAGGGTGGAAGGGAGCTCCCAGAGCTCCACGGCACCCACAGAATGGCCACGAGGGATGCCCTGGAGACATGCAGGTCATGGGGGATGGGAGAAGGGGGCGAGTGGCCTGATTAGGGGTACACGGCACTGCGAGGAAGTGATGTTGGTGGATGTGGTTGTGGGGGCACCTGTAGGTGGTGGTCAAAATAAATGTATGGGCACCACAGTCGCTTCTGTGGTTCTGTTCATGGGCCCGGGACTGGGGGTGGGTGGGCGACGAGGGATGCGGCCAGGGTGCTGGTGGAGGCTCTGGGGAGGTGGAGACAGGGGTGCGTGGCCTCACACCTTTTTAAATGGAGGGGGGTGGGGGGGATGGGTGTTCTGACGCGGTGGGTGGATGTCCCCTTATGGTCCTTTTCACACAGAAACTCACACTGATAAAATGGGTGATACGTTTTATTATACATGTTGCGAGGCTGCAGATGTGCTCTATGGGTGCCCTACAACATGTATAATAAAAGGTAACACCAATTTTATCAGTGTTAGAGTGTCTGTGTGAAAAGGACCCATATGGAGACACACCCACCTCCACACATGGAGCTGCCTGTGGTTTTCTGGAGGGCTCTGTGGTTGGAGGTGGGTGGGTGATGGGTAGAGGTGGGTGTTGCACAGGAGTGCGAATGCACCCCCAACCATCCCACTCGGTGTTCACACAGACGAACACTGAGCAAACACCCACCCACCCCACCTGTCGTTTACACCCATCTCCCCCCTCCCCCCGCACACCAGCCCGAATATCAAGGGGGTGGGAAGCGTCCGTGTAAAAATGGCCGAAAGCACATCGCCTGGTAGTAACGCGGCCAGAGCATATTCCTGGGGCTAGTGGAACTGGTAGATCAAGACTCACAGCAGGGCATAGCTAGATTGGAATGGGCCCTAGCGCAGAAGACAGAATGAGCCCCCTCCTTTCTGCCACTTGAGCCTCCTCCCTTCTCTCCTTGCTGGCAAAGCCCCATTGAGCACACTGCTTGTTTAAGCAAAGCCGTGAGCACATTACACCTGTGCTCCATATTCTGCACTAGCTGCCTATTATCTTCCGGGCCCAATTCAAGGTGCTGGTTATGACCTATAAAGCCCTAAACGTTTTGGGTCCTGGTTACCTGCGAGATCACCTCAGACCTCGGGTTGTCTCGCGGCCCCTGCGGCCAGCTGGAGGCGCCCAGCTTGAAGTCCCCCGGGTACGCCGGGTGGCAATGGCGGAAAGGGCGTTCTCTGCGGCCGCACCTTGGCTGTGGAACTCCCTCCTGTTGGAGGCCCATTTATCCCCGGACCGCCCCTCTTTCCACAGATGCTGTAAGACCTGGCTGTTCTGCCGGGCCTTTGGAGAGGGGGGAAGGGGTCTTGGTGGGGGTGTTATTTTTAGTTTTTGAAACTGTCATGTCCATTTTATATTTTTATATTTTGTAACATTTTAGATGTTTTTATTATTGTTTTATAATTGTGTTGTATGCCGCCCCGAGCTGCCATTGTGCAGGAGGTAGCAGGCTACAAATGCACATAATAAATTAAATTAATCAATCTGCAGCACTTAGCAAGTCTCCAGTGGGTGCTAATCACCCATTTGCCTACACACACATTCCACGGGGACTTGGGTCCCCCATACTTGTTGGCCTCCAGGCCCCATTATAACTATGCCCTTGACTTACAGGCCCCTTGTATCCTTACATCCCTTGACTGACACTGGACCCGGACCAGCGTGTGGAGAATGTACGTGTGCACATGCAAGCCAGACGCATTCCCCATCATGGGGCCTACAGTGTGTGTGCAAGCCATGCAGCGGCACATGCTTGGCTTGGGATTGGCCCTACTGAGTCTTTCCTTTCATCTCGCCAATATTAAGAAACCAGGCTTTAGGCGCTTACTGCACGGAGCTCTTTATTTAGATATTTATTTATTCATTCATTTTCAATTTTAACCCACCCTTCCCTGAAGACTCATAGCAGGTAACCACGTGAGAAAGAGAAACAGAGAGAGATTAGTGCTGACTCGAAACAGCCCTTCCATTTTGGGGGGGGAAATTCCTGCATTTTTATAACAGCGATTCAAATTTCAAAATTTGAATCAAGCAATTTTACCACCTAACATGGCTAACAAAATGGCAGCAGCCACACTACCCACGTGGAAAACGGCTGCACCCTGCAGGGCGCCACCATTTTCTACATGGGCAACTTAGCTGCACAAGCGCACTAGGCAACAAAACTGTTGCGATCAATCTGCTGAAACCAGAATAGAAACGCATTATGGTTTGCATTTCGCTGGATCAAGTGAAACGACCAAATTCCATCAAAAATGTAATCCAGTTGAAAATAGAATTTTAGCCCTATATATACGTAAAATCAGAAAATAAAATCCATTAAAAAACATATAAAATACCCATAAAATTATTCTCCAAATCTGCCTGTTAAATGCCTTGCCAAATCAATAGGCCTAACATAGGCACGGCAATGCACACATGATGTACACACAATACACGCACGGCATGAACACAAACAGTGCGGCAAGCATGCAACTCTGCGCAACCAGAACCCCTGTACCCATGCAACCCAACGGCCCAGGGGATTGACAGGTATGGTGCATGGAGCAGGCAGGATGCATAGGCACCGATGTTCGGGTCAGGCTGGACTGAGCACTTGTTGGGCACAATGTGCGTGTGCACCAAACACGCATCCCGTGTTTGTTGTGTGGGCGGGCAGCACACGCAGTGCATTGGATTGTGCTTATACAGCGCCGTTGCCTTAGTCACACAATCAACACTCCCAACAGTGCTTGACTGTCTCCTTGCCTTCGTCTGCGGGATTAGCTTTGATTTCCTGCTTCTCCTTTAGCATATCACGGCGTTCTGTGATTAGGAAGATAAACAGAAAGACACCCACCCATTGCTTCGAGCCTGGTAAACTGCACTGGGTTTGCACCTGTGTTTTCTGCTTGTGAATCTGAGCAGAATCTGTATGCGGAAAAGGGCAGATTTACAGATATGAAACTTGGCATTGCCTCTCCCCCTCTGTCTCACCATATGTTTCTTTATCAGTAGGACCAACAGCGGAAGCAAGATTAAAATGAATCAGGTTTATGTCTATTTCAGAGTTTCTCACATGGGGCTTTCGCACCAATCAGAGTGAATCAGTTTCATGTAACACCTTTAGCACAACCAAGTGTGCAGCCAGTAAGGGTGTGCAGATTCATTTGGGGTTTTTTTAATTAGTAAAAAAAAAATCGATAGCCCATTCATTTTAGTAATTAAAATACAAAAATGATAGGTCATAGTAAAAAAAAAATGAGAAAATCAGGGGGAAAACACCTCCATTTTCATTACCAAAACAAACATAAAAAATCACTGCACATGGACAAAATGGGCACTGGGGCTGTTCTGTGCATGCACGTCATTTCCCAAAATGGCGCCAGCACTGTTGGCGCCATTGTTAGATCACTGAAGTTCCAGCCTGCTGCTTCTGTTGCTCCCCCACTGGGCATGCCTGAGGCCCCCCACTGNTAGTGATTGCACTCAGCTCCAGCTAGTATACTTCATTTGACTATGTTTCGGTGGGTCTAAATTCAGGAAAGGATGTGCTGGGGAGGGCGATTTTATAGATGACATATTTTAGTTTTTTACTGCCTGGTATATTTTTTTGGCTCCCATCAGGGATGTATGTAAATATGTTACTTTATTGTGTTTTGTGAGTTTGTTAAGGGCTTTGCCTAAACAAATATAATAAATTGATTGATTGATTGATTGATTGATTCAAACAAAGCACGCTGATTAAGGACGATCCATGGGGGTGTTGGTATTGTTTTAAAAATTCAACGAGATAAGGCCACTACAGATCAATGTTTTATTTTGTATCACCTTGTTGAAAAATATTGATTGTCTGGTAAAAAAAATCTTTGCGACATTTCTCGATCTGAAATCGGCTTTCGATTCTGTTAATAGAGATCTACTCTGGAGGAAGCTGTATGAATCCTCGATTGACAAAAGACTATTATTTCTTATTATAACGCTCCACACCCACTCACTATCTGCTGTCAAAATAGATAGTCTAGGGCACACTTCTGGGTACTTTAAAATCCTAACAGGTGTGCGCCAAGGATGCGTATTGGCCCCGCTGCTCTTTAATTTCTTTATCAATGATGTCGTCCCCTTACCTACCAAAACTGAATTTTTCCCTCCTTGGCTAGCTTCAAGAGCTATAGGGTGTTTGCTCTATGCCAATGATTTGGTTTTGCTCTCCCAGACAAGGGTGGGCCTTAACCACCAACTTAGGGTCTTTCTTAGCTACTGTAACATCAACCATTTAACTATTAATTATAGTAAATCTAAAGTTATTGTTTTTTCCAATGCTAGGAAAACCTTTAATTGGTCTGTTAATGGTCAAGGCTAAGAGGTCATCATTTGCGCTACAGAGATTTTTTTGAAAACACAGGCACTATTACCCAGAGCTGGATATTAGGGTACATGGGGTGTTTTCAGATGTTACGAGATCACAGTCAACCACAGTGAACCACACTCAACCCCAAGGCTGGGCCAAAGGGTCCTGAACATCTGTTTGGGGGCTGCCAGACGTTTACCACAGATAATCCCCAGTAGGGGACAAAATTAACCACCCTTCCAGAGCTCCGGCCCGGACCATCTCCGAAAGCATGGTCAAAGCAATTCCCACTGGGAAACAACAAAATGTAACATCTGAACTGCAACCACTGGCCGGAATCAAGCAAAACGATTCCCAGCCAGGGACAAAACACACAGCGTCGCTGCCCGGCAACGAGCAACAAC
>QEPC01012160.1:148730-171159 GCA_003113815.1 Sphenodon punctatus | reverse complement strand
AGTAAGACATACATTTATAAGTTAATTGCTTGTACCACCAGAACTCTTTATCCAATCCTTCTGTAATTTGGCAGAGATGGTAAATATGGTAAGGGGTATAAACCTGCCAAGTGGCATCTACATTAAATGTTAGGTAAAGAAGTTACACCTAAGAATGTATATGAAGCTTTTTACAAAATAAAATAATTCAACTGCTTCCAAAATTGAATTCCTTTATCCAATCTTTTGGAATTTGGTACACATAATGCCTTCCATTGGAGGTACAATCATGCCATGTTTAAATCAAATATAATGAAAGACAAAAAAGTTCAGCCAAAAACGTCTTCTCCATTGAAACCAATGGAAAACAAAAGCAAAAACAAAAATGACAATTTGATATTTATGAAAACAAAAACGACAGATTTAAATAAAGAAAATGAAAAACAAAAACAAATTTGACATGGGCCCCTAATGCACACCTCTATTGAATGGTAAGCAAGCGGAGGTAAACTGCATCCAGCCATATGTTTCAAGCTCTGACCAGTGGCCACCCTCATCCATGCATTCATCACCTCAAGGCTGAATGACTGCAACACGCTCTACGTGATGACTCGGAAGCTGAAGCTGGTGCAGAATGAGGCAGCCCCTCTCCTGACAGGGATGGGCCATAGGGAGCACATTACACCAGTGCTCCGGGCTCTGCACTGGCTGCCTATAGCGTTCCGGGCCCAAATCAAGGTGCTGGTTTTGATCTTTAAAGCCCTACACGGTCTGGGCCTCTCCTATCTGAGAAACCGCCTCACTCCCCGGGCCGTGGAGCAGCCTTAGTTTGCAGTCTACCAGCGGCGCCTTCTTGGAGGCCTCCCAGGTGAACCAGGGGAACACAATGGAGAGGGTGTTCTTGGTGGCCACACCACAGCTGTGGAACTCCCTCCCAGAGGAAGCTTGCCTGGCTCCCAGCCTGTTGGCCTTTCGTCAGACCTGTAAGACCTGGCTGTTTGTCCTGGCTGTTCGTCTGGGTCTTTGGGGGAAGAGGGGAATAAGGGTGGGTTTTCTCTTCGTTGTTGTTTTTATTGTTTTAGTAATCCCTTCTATGTATTGTTTTTATATATTGTTTTAAATATTTTGTGAGCTGCCGCAAGCTGCTGTAGGACTGGAGGGAGTGGGATACAAGTAATTAAATAAATATAAATAAATAAACTTGAAACTGGAGTAAACAAATTACTAATAAGCTGGAAAACCCCAAACAGATGGGGAAACATGAAATGGGTAAGATGGTAAAATGGTGAAAAATGGGGAAATGTGTCTCAAATAACAGTAAGTCATCAGGCTCTAAACAGTTATCATCTAATTCCTGACACATCTGAGATTATTCGGGTACTACACTTTCAACAGTCTGCTTTTGTGGGGACCCATTTCCATCTCCAGCTCTAGAACTGAAACAGGTACGTGTGCAAACAGGCAAACTCATTGGCTTCTCCGTAATGAAACCAGCTTGGTAGTAGATGGTAGTAGCAATGGGAATGGTGTTACACGGTACCCATTTACCATCCTATGAGTTACTCAAGTTACCATGTTACTGAGTTATCATTAGAGTATTACGGAGTAGGACTGAGACAAGAAAATAAAAAAGTAAGAAGTGTCATACTGGGTTCAGACCCAATGGCCCATCGAGCCCAGCATCCTGACTCCAACAGCGGCCAATCTCAGTTGCTCGAAGTAACCAACAGGTCATTATGGAGCAATCCATTCCCAGCTGTTCACTCCCAACTCCCGACAGTAACAGAGGTTACATTTCCCAAACCTACCTGGCTAACAGCTGCTAATGGACAAGGTTCCTCTTCTGAAGCAAAATACCGACATTTTGAGAGTGTTTGTGAGTGTCAATCGGTACTTCATCCGTTTCTGGTGATTCCACCATTTTTTCATCACTTTCCAGGACTTTTTTGTCACTTTTGTCATGTTCCTGGACTTTTCCATCTCTTCTGTAACTTTCAAGGACTTAATCATTTTCTGGGAATTTTACGCCAGTTTTACAGCACTTTTGGCAATAGGCTTTCATCTCCACAGCCCCCAGAGGTGTGCACAGGGCACACATGGGGCTTGGGACCAGCCCAGGGCAGCACCATTCAATGTGCAAAAGTAGCGGGAAAGCTGGTACATGTTCCATGTTACGCAAATCTTGGCAAATGCTCTGCTTCCAACAGAGATTTTTTGTTTCAGGTGTATTACAAAGCTACCATTTGTGTGTTTCTGTGCCTTTTCTGACTATTTCCGTCACATTATTTACCTCTACCCCAGTCATAAGCTAACACAACCTACACACAAAACAGCAAGAAGTGCTCCTATGTACTCAAAGGAAGGAGGGAGGGGTGTGGTGTGCCTGTGCGGATTCAAAGTGATTGGTTAAAATGAAGGAACCAAGCAATGGGAATGGTAAACTGGAACAGTAATTTGGTAACACAGAAATCAGCAAGTGGACAAAATGGAAAGTCATTAAGCCAACAGCACTATCTGGAATTTGTGGGTGTCTGTTGACTGATTTAGTATCTGGTTCCCAATGACAACTGAAAAGTTGCTCAAAACTGTGGGTATTACCCATGGTTAACAAATCTACTACCTGTATCACCTCTATCGAACACCCTATATTCAGTAGGCTACCCTGCCCGTGTAGGCTCTGTCCCTCAAAGCGCTGCATCAGGACAAGCCCCACTGTACTTTGAGGGTGTTTACACATGTTACATTAACTACGTGTATTTCCATATCGGTGTACATATCTAGACACAAACATGTGACCAACCTGGATTTCCTGCTGGATGACCCCATGTGATGTCTTCCAGCCCTACAAAATTGTGGGATTCTACTCTTTAAAAGGCTTGAATGTGGAAATTTCAGGCCCACCACGAGTTTAAGGCACCATCTCCTCAGCAAGGATTGAACTGGAGACTTCTCACTCCAACCACACAAGCACCTACCTTCTAAGCTACAAAACCTAGCTCTGAGTAGCAGACTCATGAACCTATGGGTGATTTAACAACATCACACCACTATAGGGGGCCACCGTGCCAACCCTCTAGGGCCACATACGTTTGGCCTATTCGTCAGATGCAGGAGACATGACAGAGGGTGATTTCAGACATTACGCGGTCCTGATTCACTTCAGTGGATTCCCGGCAGAGGTGAACAGATTAACCACCCCCTGTGGTCAAGGAAAGCCCCAAACAGACATGACGGGACTGGGACCACGGCAGGGAATCGGACCACCGGACCACGGCCCAGGGCAGTGCAACAGACATTACACCGATCCCGGGCCGGGCCATGGTCAAAGCACCCGGAAGGCACCGGGGCGGCTCGTCCCGGCTGCTGTCATGTGCCCTTTAAATCTCCCTCCCTGGTCTGTGTTGTTGCTGGTTTTCTGGCAGCGACGCTGCATGCTTTGGCCCCAGCTGGGAATCATTGTCTTTGTTTCCGGCCGGTGGTTGACGTTCACACATTACTTTTTTTTGTTTCCCATTGGGAATCTCTTTGACCACGCTTTCGGAGATGATCCAGGCCGGAGCTCCGGAAGCGTAGTTGATCTTGACCCCATGTTGGTACTGGCTGTGGTGAACATCTGGCGGCCGCCGAATAGACATGCAGGCCGTTTTGGCCCCGCCGCGGAATTGACCATGATTCACTGTGGTTGAGCGTGATCTCATAATGTCTGGAATCACCCAGAGATGGCACAGAGTTTCTAAACCATCACTGAGTGTCTGCTAAATCTTGATGCCTTTTGCACGACCTCAGAGTGGCACTTTCCCTTAGATTACCCTGCCTTAGGCAAATTTATTTATTTTTATTTATTTAATACATTTATTAGCCATGCCCCCCCCCCCCTCATGCCAATGGCATCCCCAGGTGGTGTACAATTCAATAAAAAAACATTCAAAATAAAAAATATTTTTAAAAATCCAGCATTTTAAAACCAAAACAGTGTCAGGATAAGCAAGTAAAAATAAAGAGGTAAGGGGAGAGATAAAACCCTAACCCCCCTCCCCCCCAAAGGCCTGGGTGAACAGCCAGATTTTACAAGCCCACCGGAATGTCAAAAGACTTGGGTCCAGGCGAGCTTCCTCCAGGAGGGAGTTCCAAAGTCACAGCCGGGTTACTGTGAATGCCTTCTCCATCATGCCCCCCCACTTAACACGGAGGACCTCCAAGAAGGAACCCCAGGAGACTGAAGGAACCACTCTGGGATGCAGAGGGTGAAGTGGTCCCTGAGGTATGAGGGGCCCAGACCGTGAAGGGCTTTATAGATCAATACCAATACCTTGAACCTGGCTCGGCATGCTATTGGCAGCCAATGCAGAGTCCAGAGCACAGGTCTTATATGCTCCCGACAACCCGTCCCTGTGAGGAACCAGGCCGCCACATTCTGCACTAGCTGCAGCCTCCAGACCAGGAACAAGGGCAGCCCCATGTAGAGCACATTACAGTAGTCCAGCCTCGAGGTGATGAAGGCATGGATGAGGGAGGCCAGGTCTGTCCCAGAGACGTACGGACACAGCCTCCGCACTAGATACAACTGGCGGAAATCAGCCTTCACCACTGCCTCCACCTGTCGATCCAGGTGGAGATCCGAATCCAATGCCACCCCCAGACTCCAATCCTGCTGAGTTATAGTAGGGGGGCTGACACCTCCCTCATCCTCCCCACCACCATTACCTCTGTATTATCAGGGTTGAGCTTCACTCTGCTCTGCCGCATCCACTCCACCATGGCCTCCAAACACTGGGATAGCAACGAGACAGCAGGGTCTGTGTCAGCTGAAAAAGAGAGGTACAGCTGAGTATCATCAGTATATTGGTGACATCGCACCCTGAACCCTCTCACGATCTCCCCCAAGGGCTGCATATATACGTTAAATAATAATGAAGACAGGGTGGAACTCTGTGGAATGCCGCAGGACAAGGTGTAGGGGCAAGATGTTTCAGCCCCCAGCAGCACCCACTGGCTTCTCCCCGAGAGGAATGAGCGGAACCATTCAAGAACAATCCCGTCCAGACCCCCCAGGTCTCACAGCGGTCTCAACAGCAGTCTATGATCCACGTTGTCAAAAGCGGCTGAGAGATCTAGCAGGATAAGAAATGTAGAACATCCTGTATCCATCTCCCAGCGGAGATCGTTCACCAAGGCCACCAATGCTGTCTCTGGGCCATAGCCGGGATGGAACCCAGATTGAAAAGGGTCTAGGAAACAGATGCCGTCTAAATGCACCTGGAGCTGGATCGCCACCGCCCGCAATAACCTTCCCTAAGAAGGGAAGGTTAGAGACAGGTCGGCAGCGGGCAACTGAGTTTTCCTTTGCAAGAGTAAGTGCACAGGACATAATGCCCACAAAGGACGCATTAGACTCCCACAAGGAGCCACATTCAACACAACAACAATTAATCCTGCATTTGCTGGTAGGCACTATTCACAGTTAAAGCTCAGAGGCAGCCAGAAGACTCAACTCTGGCAACCGCTGCTTATTGGTTCCTGGATTAGTGGTCTCTAGCTTTGTGGAGCTGGTGGGTTGAGTGTCTGCTTGTTTCTGAAGCCTGTGGCATGGGCATGGAGCCTTCACACACACCAATGCCCAACAGACCTGCTGCCCAGTAGGCAGAGCTGGGGAGGAACTAGCAATGCAACTCTTTCATACCTTCCAACAGTCCATAGAGACAGTCTTTCTTTGGATGCTGAATTCCATTGTCCATTCTGCCAAAGTCCCACTTTCTGCAGAGAGCGAGAGTGAGTGAGTGAGTGAGTGAGGTATTCATGCTCCTGATCCCTCATTCCTGGATGCCTCCCAGGAAAGGTGTTTGAGAGGACAATGGAGAGATGATGGAATGACATGAAACTAAAGGGAATCATAAGTAGGAGAGCTTCTGTCCCTCTATGCACTTGAAATGTTGGCAGGTAGGGGGTGTGAGTGTGAGAGAGATGGGGAAGAACTTATTCACTGAGGGAAAGGGGTTATTGGCTGAAGCATTGGGCTTGTCCATCTTTGGCTGTTCAAAAATGGGAAAACATGAAATGGGCAAAATGGTAAAATGGTGGGTATGTGTTTTCATTTTCTTTATATTTGTTGAAATACAGTCATAACAATTTTAATCCTTGGGCATTGAGGAAAAGAAACCACCTCCTTCTCAGCAGTGATTATGTTTCTCCTCTCTCATTCCCTTCTATCTCTTTGCTATTTTTGGCATCTGTCAGACAGATTCCTTTAACCCCCATAGTTCTGTGCTAAATCCCGAGTCTGTTTTATTTACATCCCTTCCTGTTACCCCCACCTCACCAGCCCTTGTCTTGCTTAAACATTTCCCTATGTCAAACAACAGGATGTTTCAGTGCTAGAACACAGTTGAGCTATTGTTTGGATAATGTATGTTGAGCCCTGGAGTTCGAGGGGGCTTTGCCATATGCTAAGCTGCTCGAGTTCCTGGTCTCGTGTGACAGGAAACGCCTTGATGGAACAGTTTTCTCTTTCTATAGCCTGCTGTTTTTCAACACCTCTCAGAAACACCCAACAATTCTGTTCTAGACAGAGCCCCTCTGTCTGACCCACTCATTTGGGATCTTTCGTTGTATCCAGCAAAGTGGAGTTACTTTGGCTGGACAAGAAACAGCAGAGTTAATAGACAGAAGGGGATATTAATTTGCATCTCAATACAGCCCAGCACAGTTACTCAATGTTACTGCTGGGTAATGGGGAAATTAAGCTAGAAAGGGAGCTAGCATATGGAAAAGAAATGTAACTGATGCTGACAAGACAGATGACGGTTGTAGTCAATTAGCATCTGCAGCTGTTTGCATGGGGCTGTGGCTTAGACCTCGGTGCAGGTAGCATTTCAAAAGTAAACATTCCCTTTTATTCAGATCATTTTTTGTGGTGAGCCGCCAGCTTAAAGGCAAAAGCAGCAAAAGCAGCCATGATGGCACCACAATATCGAGAATCCAGCTTCCAGCTCGGAAAGCCACAATGGCAAAGGAATGCAGATTTTTAAAAAAACCACTATACTGTCTGCATGGCAGTCTGAACCGTATATATTCCCTATATTCCCCGAATAGCCGGGTGTGGGCACAGATCCAAATTCACAATGGCTTGGAGGAATCCAGGCCTTTCTACGTGTTACTTAGCACACCTCAGATGATTCCATCTGAAAATAACCTTTAGAAACCTTAAATCCAAACTAAATTTCTACCGTCTACACTAATCATACACTACGGCTTCTGAGTCACAAGTGGTTCTGTAGACTACAGCTGCAGCCCTTCAATGCCACATAAGGAGCCATTTAAAACCCTTTCTGGACCTGTCATGAACCTTGCAAGCAGCTTAGCACTAACAGCATTCTAGTCACAACTAGTGCTGAGGCCAAAACAACTGTTCCTGGACCATCAGGAAATGCCTACCTTTCCGGAGCGCATGCGACAGTTTGTTGGTAATTCCTCACTATCCATTGAATCCATGCTTTTGCTCTTGTCGAGATCAAGTGCCTGTGATTGTCCAGCATTTTTCATTATTTTCAGTATTTTCAACTTCTTTGGTAGTTTACGGTATTTTTGTTAGTTTACTGTATCTTCCCTCCGTTAATTTATTAGGGATGCGCAATTCATATCTGTTTAATTAATTATGAAAATGAATGAAGGCCCATTCAGTTTTGTAACTAAGGTAACGAAAATAAATGAATAAGCAACATTTAATTTAGCTCATTTCTGTTTTTATTTTTTTCATTTTATTTTATTAAAAATTATTTTAAAAGATATTTTTTAAAAGTCGCTGCACATGCACAAAATGGTCACCGAGGCTATTCTTCCCACGTATTTGTTCTGTTGGACTTTTGGCAACAGGGATTGAGTTTGGGGGGGGCAGGGTAATTAAGGGGGAGAATGGGCTGGGATAGGGGAGACAATGGGAGATTGGTGGGTGAGTTGCTAGGTAGGGATAGGGTGGGAGGTGTAGAGGTGGATTATTACTGGTTTTTTATTATTTTAATGGTTTTATTCTGTTTTTATGATGGTTTTATGCTTGTAAGATGCCCTGAACCATTGTGGGAAGGGCGACATCAATATAAATAAATAAATAAATAATGAACCCTTTTCCAAAATGGCACTGGCAGCATCAGCACCTTTATAGAAAAGGGGTGCCCGTGTGCAAAACAGCCCCAGTGGTAATTTTGCACAGTAATTTTTTTAATTGATTTTTTTCAAATGAAATGAAATAAAAATAAATAAAATGGTAGAGCCCTTTAAGAACGTCCCCCCCCCTTGAAAACTAAGGGGATTTTTTTGTAAATTAAAACAAAAATTAAAACGGAAACGAATGATGTACATTCGGCATACCCCTGTACTTTTTTGTATTTTTGTTAGTTTATGGTATTTTTGTCAGTTTCCAGCACTTTACATCAGTTTCTGCCATCAAAATGCAGGAAACAAGGGCTAGTCCTTGAAATACACCAATTAAAACACAGTCTACAAGGTGTCACAACAAGGAACAATAAAGGAAATCATGGAAGTTATGTAGTGAACTTGTGATCATACACAAGTCGGAAGTACTGATCATAAGAAGCATGGAAGGGGAGGGGGGGAGGCTTTCAGACCAGCTGATCCCCATGCATAATATGGCTGTGCATTTCCCCCCCACGCCAGAATATGTGTGGAGGGGTCATGTCTGCAAGTGGCCTGAGTATTCGAAATTGGTCGGTTTTCAGTTTTACCAAGTACCAAGGAATCAGCCTGGTACTTGGTCCAGTACTTGGGTACTCGGGTAAATCCTCAGATGGGCAACATATGGGGCTTTTTTTTGCAACATACGGGACCCTATATGAGGGAACTCGGAACTCAGAAAATACTCGGTACTCGGTTTTATTTTTCTGAGTATTTGGCCGAGTTTTCGAGGATCGTCTCTAAGTGTTTGGCTGGTCCTCGGTAACTCAGAAATACTCCCCAAAAATTAATAATTTAAAACCATTCAGTGCAGTCCTAAGGTAAACCCATCAAATCTACACTACCGGAACAGAAAATGGCAGTTCAAGTAATAACTGATACTACATTTGCTTTCATTTCAGTTTGATTATTTTCATTGGGTTTTCATTTCACTTTGATTCGTTCAGCACTTCAGTCATTTCGGCATTTCACTTATGTCATTTTGGCAATATTTCCACCATTGTGCATGCACAATTGCCAAAAACGACATGCCCCAAAATGAAATTATTATTATGATTATTATTATTTATCTATATCACACTAGTAATGTACTTGGCACTTAATCATTCGTTGCAGATTGTAACAATCTAGGAAAAACAAGGAAGAGGAGAATGTAAGGAGAGACAGGGGTACATTAATGAATTTCAGAAGATGCAGGTAGAAACATAAAATCTTAGAGTTGGGAGGGTACCTCTGAGGTCATCTAGTCAAACCTCCTGCTCAGTGCAGGAAATTCACAGCCAACAGCATCCCTGACAGATGACCGTCCAGTCTGTTTGAAAACCTCAAACGAAGGACAGCACACCACCTCCCTAGGCAGTCTGTTCCACTGTTGAACAGCTCTTACCATTAAGAAGTTCTTCCTAATATTTAGCTGAAATCTGCTTTCTTGTAATTTGAGACTTCATGCACGTGCTTAGCATACTTATGGGGCAGAACAGGACCCAGAATGATGAGACAGTAGAAGGAGCATCAGTGAGCAATCCATGGGAGTGAAGAGGCTTTCCATTAGGAAAGCCTGATGGAAGAGGTCAGTTTTTAGTAGGGATGGGCGAACGCGGTTCGGAAGTTCGGAGTTTGGGCCGAACTCGGCCTGTTCGGACAACCGAACCGAACGTCCGAACTGAATGCTCAAATGGTCGAACAGTTCAGAAAAGTTTGGATTAGTTCGGATGAGTTTGGGGATGGGAAAATCGTGACTGGAAGGCAGGAAAAACGTGACTGGAAGTGGGAAGCAGCTGAGGAGCAGACTTCCTGGCACCAGGGATGGAGACCAGGGGTGGTTTCAGGGTCAAAAAAAATAAAATATTTTGAATTCAGTTTCGATATCGATAGCGCTATTTTCGGTTGTTTGGCCAAGTTCGGCCAAACTGAACTCCGCCGAACCAAATAGCCGAACCCGAACTCAGATTTCGGACCGAACGACTGAACATCCAAACAGCGTTCTTTTCACCCATCCCTAGTTTTTAGGAAGAATTTGAAAGTTGGGAGGGAGCAGAGTGAACAGCTGAACCAAAAACCCAGGAATTGGGGGAAAGGAAGAACCAAAAAATTAGAGGAGTACCCATTTAAGATGTAGATAATTGTTTGGGTACTCAAAGTGATCACTGAAAATGCAAATTATACCTGTGAATAATAAATCAGCTATCTGTTTCAGCTTTATCATTAACAGTAAAGACCTCTTAGGCTTTGGCCTAATATGCTCAAAAATAAATAAGGGTGATGGGGGAGAAATGGGTTGAGCTTTTTTAAGCTGCACCAAGTATATGAGCAGGCAGCTGCCCTTCAGATTAATGGAAGATGTGTGGCTAATCTCCCCGTGTTCCTTCAAAGACTTTAACCACGACTCTACAAATCACACAGCATGTGCATTTCATCAGCTCTGTTAAATGGGTCCCTCTTCAGCTGTTTGTTTGCTTTGCTTCTGGAGTCAGAAATAATTAAAGTTTCTGCCTGCTTCCTATTTAATAACCTCATTTGCTGTTGAGCAGAAGCTATTGCTCATTTGATTCCCGTGCTTGCTCCTGTCTACCGCCATCCACTCAGACTCCTTATTACTGCATTCTTTCCGGGTGTTTGCTCCATTGATCATAAATCATTAAACTCACATCTAGCCGCTTTAAAAAGAGGATCTGCTTTCCAGAGTTTCTTACAGTGCATTGACGTCGCTTCCTTACGCTTCTCGTTTGGAAGGGGAATGTGATCAGATGGTCTCCCAACCATTAGCACTCTGCTAGCAAAAATAAATGACACATATAAAGGACTATTTTGCATGTGGGTTTATTTATTTTCAATATTTTTGACCCACCCCATCCTGCCAAATGGCAGCTTGGGGTGGTGTACAACAAAATAAAAACACACGTAATAAAAACAATATAAGACAATATCAATAGTTAAAAATGTAACATTAGAAGAGACCAAACAAACCTACCCCATAACAAAACAGCACACACACACACACAAATAGCCCTCCCCCCACTACCCGTCTTTGTCACTGAACGCCTGGCGGAACAGTCAGGTCTGTTTACAAAAGGAGGAGAGATCTGGAGAAAGGCAGATCTCCAGCAGAAGGAAGTTCTGCAGCCGAGGCGTGGTCACCAAGAACGCCCTCTCAGAGGTCACCACCCAACAAATCTGGGGAACCTCCAAAAGGGCACCCCCAGATGACCGCAGGAACCAGTTCAGGACATGGAGATTTATTTATTTTGGAATATTTTATCCCACACCCTCCTGTTCAAATAGCAGCTCACAACAAACTCCAACAATCCACAATAAAATCAACAATTAAAATCACAACTTAAAATTTAAAATTCATTAAAATGTACTAAAAGAGCGGAACCAACCCCCCACCCCACCCCTGAACATACACACCCCTACTCGTCTCCTCCCCAAAGGCCTGGTGGAACAGCCAGGTCTTACACTGTCTCTGGCGAGGTTGAGGTGGTCCCAAAGATAAGCAGGGCCCAGACTGTATAGGGCCTTAAAGATCATCACCAACACCTTGAATTGGGCCCAGTAGACTATAGGCAGCCAACGCAGAGAACAGAGCACCGGTGTTGGATGCTCCTGGTTGCCCATCCATGTCAGGAGGCAGGCCACTACATTCTACACCAGCTGCAGTTTCCGGTATGTCACCAAGGGTATCCCACATAGAGTGCATTGCAGTAGTCCAATTTCGAGGTGATAAATGCACAATTACAATGGCCAGGTCAGAGCCTAAAATATACAACCAAAGACAACGAACCAGATGTGGTTTACAAAAAGCACTCCTTGCCACAGCTGCCACCTGGGCATCCAGACAGACCTGTGCATCAAGGAGCACTCCCAGGCTCCAAACCTCAGGGACCAATGAGGACACACCCCATCGATGGGGACCTCCACTCCTTTGCCCCTCTCCACCAGCATCACCTCTGTCTTATTGGGATTCAACTTCAGATGGCTTAACCTCATCCAATCCCCCACCACAGCCAGACACAGGTTAAACACCAAGACGGCCGGGCCTGGATCAGATGAAAACAAGAGGTAAAGTTGGGTGTCATCAGCATACTGATGACATCCAATCTCAAACCCTCTCACGATCTCACCCAGAGGCTACATTTACACATTGAACAGGAGAGGGGACAGAATAGATCCCTACGGCACTCCGCACATGAGGTCCCAGGGGGGATAATGTTGACTCCCCAAGCACCACACACTGAGTTCTACTGACTAGGAAAGAGTGGAACCATTCGAGAACTGTCCCATCCACCCCAGCATGGTCCTGCATGCAAGTCACCAACATCTCATATTCAACCATGTCAAAAGCTGCTGACAGATCTAATAAAATCAGAAGAGTGGACCGGCCTCTGTCCAACTCTCAGCGCAAATCGTCAACCAAGGCCACAAGCGCAGTCTCAGTGCAATGACCTGGATGAAAGCATGACTGCAAAGGGTCAAGGAAACTGATGCAGTCCAGATGCCCCTGGAGCTGTGTGGCCACTGCCCATTCAATAACCTTCCCTAAAAAGGGAAAGCGAGAGACTGACCAAGAGCTGGCCAGGGAGTCAATGTCAAGAGATGGTTTCTTGAACAAGGGTCTTGAGCAAGGTTTCACCAGCCAGGATGAGCACAGGTCCAGGTCCAGTTCACAAGTTGTGGCCCTCATAGCCCCCAGAATCTCCATTGCATTGATAGGAGACACTTGCTGAAACTGATCCCACAAAATTGAACAAGACCTCGGGTACGGCCACCACATAAAACGCAGCATCAAAATCATGATGGATATGAGCAATTTTATCCACAAAATAATCAATAAACATGTCACAGCAAGCACTGGAAAAATCCAGTTCCAGGCAGAGTGAGGCCAGAGTGACCAGCCCCTTCACCACCCGGTAAAGCTCAGCTGGACAAGAGTTGGTGGACCTCCTCTTTGCTACCTGCATAGCCACAGGATAATCCTTTAACACAGCTTTATGCTGCAATCAGTCAGCTTCAGTATGAATGCAGCGCCGCCATTGCTCTAACTACCTCCCTTCCTGCTTCAGCTGATGCAGGTCCTCCATGAACCACAGGGCCCTGTGTCACCTATGCTCGGGAAGTGGACGCCTGGGAGTCATTCGGTTGATGGCCTTGCCTAACAAGGTGTTCCAGAGAGAGACAAGTGCATCGAGCGAGTGGCCATTGAGGTCAGACGGTGTATCCCCCAGAGCATTCCAGAACCACTCTGGTTCCATAAGTCTCTGAGGGTGAACCAACCAAATCGGTTCCACACCTTGCCGAAGCAGACATGCGCCGGGAGACTGCCTGTAGGAGATCATGATTTGTCCATGAGAAGGGCATAAATGACACCTCCCCCACTAGCAGACCACTCACCTCAAGGCCAGTGCAAAACACCAGGTCCAGGTGGAGGGAGGCTGGACTGACCAACCCCTTCACCAACTGGAAGAGCTATGCCGGGAGAGATTTCACAGATGCTATGATAGCAGCAAAGAACTTCTTTGCCGCCCGCACAGCCACTGCATAGGCTTTCAAACTGGCTTTATGCCATGATCGGTCGGCTTCAGTATGAGTACAATGCCACCGTTGCTCTAACCACCTCGCCTCATGTTTTACCTGCCGCAGGTCCTCCATGAACCACGGGGACCTGCGGTTCTGATATTTGGTAAGCGGATGCCTGGGAGCCACCTGGTCAATGGCCTCCGATACCCAGGTGTTCCAAAACCTAATGAGGTCATCGAGCGGGCAGGCATCAAGATCAGAGGGTATTTCCCCCAGAGCTTTCTGGAACTGCTCCAGTTCCATAAGTTTCCGTGGGCAAACCAGTTTAACCGGTTCCACATGTTTCTGGGGACAGACGTGTGCCAGGAGCTGGGTCCAAAGGAGATAATGATCTGACCATGACAAGGGCACTTTCAGCACATCCCCCCACTAGTGGACCCCCCGCCTCTAGGCCAGGGCAGAAAACCAAATCCAGAGTGTGACCACCATCATGTGTTGGGCCATCTATCAATTGAGACAAGTCCATGGTTGCCATGGTAGCCATGAACTCATGATCTGCTCCAACAAGACAAGTGTCAGTGTGGATGTTGAAGTCCCCCAGAACCAAAATCCTTGGGGAACTCAAGACCACCTCCACCACCATCTCATCTAGGGCATGTAGGGAAGCAGCTAGACAGGTGGGTGTATGGTATGCCAGAAGCATTCCCAAACTGCCTCCGGCCAAATCAAACACCAGATGGAGGCATTCTACCCCAGGTGGGTTCTCCACCAGATACCGCCAAATGTACCACTGTTCCTTAAAAATAACAGCTACACCACCCCTCCGCCCCCCATCCCTCCAGCTGTGGCTGGTGCTGCATGGAGTACCCAGCCAGAACAAGGTCAGCCAAGACAGGCCCTGACTCAGTGTCCAGCCAGGTCTCCGTAAGACACACGAGGTCGGCCGCCTGGTCCTGGATCAACTCCCGAACCGTAGATGATTTATTTACCACCAACCTCATGTTCAACAGCACCAGAACAGGACTGGGGCCCTCTCTGTCTTGATCACCAAACTTCCTGCTGGGAAACCCAAGGGTGAGACAGGGACCAAGCACCTCCCCGCCCCCCTCAATGATGGAAGCGATCTCCCCCAAGGACCATATCTCCCCCGGCCTGTCATGACCTACATTGCGAAACAACCTCCTGGCCCTCTCCCCTCCGCGCCTCCCCAGTGTGTCCCACAAGACTGGTGAGAGAGACCCCCGCCCCCCACAACCCCCCCTCTCACTGGGGGATACATTGCCCATCCAGCCCCTGAGGGCATCCCCCCCTTACACCAAGGGGGAGCCCCCCCAACCCAGTCCCTCCTTGTAACCTGTTCTCACCGGGGTTCCGGATACTCCCTCCTCCCACCTTCTCCCTTTACCCCCAGAACTTGCAAGTGTGCAGGGAGTACCTACCTCACAACAAAATCTCTCACCCCAACCCAACTGTCTCTCCTGGTCCCACTAAGGGCCTCCTCCACAGCAAGAGCATGATCACAACCTGGTCACACCCCCTCCAGGAGCCTGCAGGTTCTTCCTCACTGGGAGGAGCAGGGTGAACAACACAGGCTCCTCAGTCACAACCAGTAAATGGCACAGCATCAGGAAATTCCAAGTGATCGTCAAACAAGGGGCCTTGTGTGATTAGGCTCACACAATCTCATTCCTTGGGGAATTTAGATCGCAGTCACGGTCTCTTTTAGGGGATTAGCTTTTATTGTGTCCTTTATTCAACTACACAGTCTCTCTGTACATGCTTTGTTCTGTGCAGACTGACTCTGGAATAGAGGCTCTCCATCTTGTGTTTGATTTGGCCAGAAGTGGACCAGAGGGTCTGGTCAGGGACAGGATTGGGATTCTGCTGGTGTACTTCATGGCAGCATCCCTGACTGCTCTGGTAGCTCTGGTCTCTGACCTGGTCTTGAGGTCTCCTAAACTTATTCTCTTGGGGAACTTCAATATCCATGCTGAAACTAGTTTGCTTGGGGCAGAGCATGAATTCATGGCCGTCATGGCAACCATGGGGCTGTCCCAGGTGGTAGGGGGCCCAACACATGAGGGGGGGGGGGAGACATACTCTTGACAATGTTCTACGCTGACCTTGAGGTTGGGGGTGGGTCTGATGGTTGGGGAGTTCTCCCTTGCCATGGTTGGAACATTGCCTCCTGCGAGCCTCCATCCTGGTACGCCTACCCGACCATAGGGGTGTGGGACCAGTTAAGATGGTTCACCCCCCAAACACGTATGGAACCAGAGGGGCCGATTTTAATGAACTTTGTTCCATGCCTGGAATGAGGCAAAGGGTGCTTTTAGATGGACAGCGCCAGACTCTGCTCCATGACCTCACACCCGGGCAGTTGATCCATCTAGAGACAGACCACTAGATGTGCAGGTAGAGAAGACACAGAGCATTGAGGACCACTGCCAGAGAAGCAGGATGCCCAAACCTGAAACAGCAACCAGAGGTAGAGCCACAGACTGTCTACTCATGGATGGCCACTGCAGCTCCACTCTCGGTCAGGGATTGCCCCAGGCTATGCCATAGAGCTGTGGGTGGCAACCTTGAGCAGTGGGTGATCCACCCACAACTCTATGGTATGGGGGAGGGAGGTGCCATGTGGGTGGACTATGGACTGCAGCAGCTGCCAGGTCTGTATAAACCCAGAGCAGGTGGGGCTGCAAGTAGGCAGACGTGGGGGACTGGCCACCCCCGAAACATGGGTGGCCAGCCCCGGGTCCATCTAAAGACACCCAATGACTTCACTGCCCACTTGTATTTTACAGGAGCATCAAGGCCAAAGCACATTTGTGGGAGGATATGTAGGGATGTTTATCATGCCAGGGGACATGTCCAAAGGATGATAAAAGACACTGCTGTCCTTGATTTTCACTTGGATACTGTTTGCCAACACTAAATTTGTTGGTCATTTGAAAAAAAAGGAGAAAAAAACTCAGTCGTTTCAGTGTATAAAATGAACCCTAATAGCTCCATATTCCTGTCATATTAAAAACCATTGCTGTAATTGAAATTTAGTCTCCAATTAATAATCTATAAATGGCTTTTCAGATCAGAAAGCACTTTCTGGATGCAATAGTCACTTTTCTTTGAACCAGAGAGTTGTCTCTGGCTGATGTCCTACAGGTTTGAGTATAGGGGTGGTTCGAAAGAACTGTTCCAATTTCATGACCATTCTGCAAAAATGAACAAGTAATTCATTATTTCAACCATAATTCCAACTGGAAATATTTCCAATCAGAATTCAGTCCAAAAATTTTTTAAATTAAAAAAATCCAAGTGGGCAAAAGATGCCAACAGCGCCATTTTGGATATGGGCAGGGGCCATTTAGCAGATGCGCAAATCAGTCTGGAATTCATTTTGCACATGTGTAAATGGCAATTTTTTATTATTTCATCCATTCTGTTCAGAATCAGATAGAATTTTGTCCATTACAGTTTCTGATTAGTCCTGACAAAATGCCCAATTCTGATTGGAACTGGCGGAATTCTCTTCCAGTCTCCATTCTTCTATCCACTCAGACTGCACCTGGAGCACAGACGCTCTGGAGAAAGGTCTGCTGGGGTGGTGTTTGAATGAAAGCTAAAGTCTGTTTGGATCACAGCTCTGGTCTGGGAAAGGCTGTACTTCAATTATGCTCAGAAGCATCGTTCATTGAGAATAGAAAAAATATAGAAGAATACACACACATCCTGAGCAGCAAATATCTGAAAGACCCCCTGATCCCCTATGTCCCATCATGGCCCCTGACATCAGTCAGGAGCATCCTTTTGCACATAGCGTCGGCACGTCGAGTGCATACAGCAAGGTTGCTTCGAGAGGCATTGCCCCACTTTCCCCTGGACATTTGCCAAAGCCCGAGACTGAGCATTTCTTTTCAGAGGCAATTGTAAGAAATTTTCATTTGACCAAACATTTGGTAGCAGGAAGGGAGGAGGGGGTGGGGAGGAGGGGATTTTTAATGGATCTATGTATGTATATTTATTTTGTATATTTTTATATATGTTGCAACTCACTCTGAAACCTGGGGGAAAGGGTGGGATATAAATCTGAATTAATAAGTAAGGCACTCAGTGCCCTTATCCTTTCTGTTTGACCCACACTGGCAGTACAGAGAGAACATAGACTGAGTTCTTTTGTGTGAGGTTGCTATTCAACCCTTCCATCAACCCTTTGCCTGTTACTAGTGAACAAACAAAATTGGCTAGTAGACTGGAAATCCTATCATGTCACAAACATTGCTGTATATTTGATAGAAGTGTCAAACACAGGACATATTTGGAGATTCCATTGCTTTCAGGATTGAAGGCGGTAATTTTTCACAACTTCCGTAATGTTTCAGAACTTTCCGTGGCTTTTCAATACTTCATGCCGTGGAGTTGTCTTTTCCCAGCTCCCTGGCCATATGCCTTTTCCATTTCCAAGTTCTCTTTGCTCAATGGGGTGGGGGTTGGGGATAAGGAGAGTGGTCAAACTAGATGACCTTGTTATCCATTTTGACCTTGGACGCAGAGGACAAAACTTTGCCTGGGAGATTCCACTGTGGTATTAAAATAACTGCTTGTTGATGTCTACTAGGAAACAAGACTAAAATATTAATTCCGTCCTGGTTCAGTGCAGTCATTTATGGTCTTTCCTGGCAATGTTTAATTTCAAAGGAAGAAAACATGTGAGAAAGCATTTGACACTTAGGTTCTAAAAGAACCCATCCTTTCCACTGAAATGGTCAGATCCTCCCAGTAGATAAGGCTGTTGCAGTCAATGCCTCTTTCACAAAAACTGTAACTTTAGCTGCTGTCATGCCATTTTCTTTTGCTTCATTACAGAACTACTGGAGCGGCTGCCATCTCTGAGCGCAGGTAATGTTACAGGAAGTTACGGTGTGACCGTCAGTCAGTGAGGGATGAGTTTTATTCATTCCATCTTGTGAAAACCCCTGACTGATCCATAGGGAAACGGTTTTGCACTCCTTCCGTGTTGTGACGTGACCTTATTTCAATGAAACATTTTAAAGCACAAGAGTTTTACAGAGATCCCCATCTTCTTGGTACCAGTTCTCCCTGGAGCCTTCTCAATGAAGGGAGCCAGATAATTTTGGCGTGGCACATCATAAAGCCTACAGGTAAAAAGATGTTCTACCGTTTCTACCTCCATCATATCAAAAGGGCACAAACTATTTGCAAAAGGGATCCCATGATACCGCCCCTCCAAAAGACAAGTAGGAAGAACATGGGCATAAAAAAAAGGTGCAATCTTCTGGCAGAGTAGGTACCTGAAAAATATGAAGCCATGACACCCAGATTAGGCTTCACATACTTAAAATGTGCCAAACAAGGAAAGGATCCAATAGCAGCATGATCTTCCTGCAGACCAATAGCCTCGATTCTGCTGTAAACCAGGGACTTAGCACTCCCAAAAGGGGCTTCCCGCAAATGTTGTAAATTGAGCCCCCACCTAGTCAGCTGATTACTCACAGCCTTAGCCCAGGGGGAAACAAACGAATCCCCTGACATAAAGACCAAAAGCCCAATAGGCACATTACCATAGGCCTGAAGCCATAGGGAAGCTGCCTGTAACCACACTACCCTACCCCAGGCCATCTGACCCAATTCAATTCTGACCGCAATCGATGGTGTCCCATTTGGGATGGTGAGAAGTGACCTAAAGGCCCTGGCTTGGAGGGAATTAAGTTCTACTTGGCATTCCACAGCCCAAATAGCACCCCCATAGAGGAGCTGGGCGCGCATCTTAGCGTCTACTGTCCTAATGGCTGGGACCAAACTTCCATGCCCCTTCCTACGAAACAAATGAGCAATTACCGTAAGTGTACCCCTTACTAGGTTTACAGCCCTATCTCTTTGTCTCGACCAAACAAGGGAAGAATGGAATACAAGTCCCAGGTATTTGTATGCGCCCACCTGGGCAATAAGGTGGTTCTGGATGTACCATTGGTAAACCTTTTTACGCCTCCCAAACACTAGAAAATTGGTTTTGGAATAATTAATCTGCAAGTTATTCCTAGCACAATACTCAGCAAGTGCCTTTGGAGGCCAACCCTAGTTTGGGACATTAAGACCACATCATCTGTATAGAGTAGGCAGCCCATGGCATGAGAAGCCAATTTAGCAAGGAAAAAATCCGGGGCTAACATACTAGCCGGAAGGTCATTGACAAAAAGATTGAAAAGGGTGGGATCCAAGATACACCCCTGCCTAACCCCAGAAGCAATTGTCAGCCAAGATGACAAATGACCCTGCTCTGAACAGCGAACCGCCATTGTAGAATGTAGCGTTTTGATCTACCAAAATGCCTGGTGGCAAGGGAGAGTATTCGCCTCCCCTGACAAGATTCTCCCAAGCGCACCTCTACTAAGAAGCAATTCATAAGTTGTCTAAAGCAAAGAGGTAGGTGTGTGCAATTTGTTTTCAACTTTTTAGTTTCTAAAATGAACGGAACCCCATTTGTTACTAAAATTCATCATTACTAAAATTCGTCTCATAACTAAAATTCGAGAAAATGGCTGAATAAGCTAACAATTGTGGTTGGCTTTCATCCTGTGAGGGAATTTTTATAAAGGGACCCTATGGAATTGAGCTACACATAGCCTAAGGAAGGTAGCACAAAATGGAAGACAGATGAATCTGGGTAATACTCATTCTTAACAGAAGCGAGTTTTAGCCTGTTAAATAGAAAAAATCATGAGACTAGTTTGGGTTCTGTGTCACACAGCAAGGCCTGGGAAACAGCTCCATGCATGATAAACATTGGACAGAGGAAGGCCGCTCTGTTCTTCCTTACAGCAGATATCAAACAACGGCCTTGCAGATGTGCTAGTTAATTGGCTTTGTTTACGCTCCTTACTTTATCAGCAGTCTAGCCTATATTGTTTTGAGAATAGGTTGCTGAGTATGTAAACAATTGCTGTAACCTTTTACCTTTGTATGACATTGCTTTGAGTGACATGCATGTATCTCTGAATGTATGATAAACCTATAAAACCTCTTGCATTGGGGGAAGGAGTCAGACCAGGCTGTCTCCTTGCATGTGGTCAGTTCTGCTCTCTCTCTCTGCGCATTGAGAGGAATAAAGAACTTCTGACAGATTTTACCAACACCGCGAGTATGAAATTTTCCTCGACAATCGATTTTGTTTTAAAAATAAAAAATATTTTAAACAAATCGATGCTGCTGACGCCATTTTGGAAAGGGGCACATGCACAGAATGGTCTGGTGGCCATTTTGCTCATGTGCAGTGATTTTTAAAAGTTTTTTTATTTTTAATTTAAAAATATAAAAATAAAATATTGCAGTGCATATACAAAATGGCCACTGAGGCCATTCTGGACAAGTGTGCCCTTTTTCAAAATGACACCGGCAGCATCGGCACCATTTTGGAAAAAGCTGCGCATGTACAGAATGTCCCAGTGGACATTTCGCACTTGTGCAGTGATTTTTAAATTAATTTTTAATTTTAAAGAACATGGGGAACCCCCCCCCCCAAAACAGTAGAGTTACTTATGAAAACAAAAATAGATTGGGTGCCTTCTGTACACTGCTAAAAAGGAGGTTTGACACAAGAAGTCTACAGACATGTGAACAAGGCTGCCACTACACTGCACAGGGCCTACAGGGTGTGGTGGGGTCTGCAGTTGTTGCATGGGGTGTGTGCATTGGCACCATGCCTGGAGGAGGGACATTTCAGACAAGCGGCCTCACAAATGTCCGCCTCATCCATGCACTGCCCACGCTGTTCATGCACAGGGCACTCTGGATTTTCCTGGAGTGCCCTGTGCTTGGACAGGGTGGACGGTGCATGGGCCATGGGAGTGTGCACCCCAAAGTGAGGAGGGACTTGAAGGTGTGGAGGGTGGGGGCCAGGCGGATGAGGGCAGGGAGGGAGTTCCAGGTGTGCAGGACAACAAGGGAGAAGGGACGATGGCAGTTGGGAGAGCAGGGGAGGCGTGGGAGGGGATAGAAAAGGAGCAGAGTGCTTGAACAGGGATTCGGAGGGAGATCAGGGCAGAGAGGTAGGGGGAGCGAGGTTGTGAAGGGCTTTGTAGATGAAGACAAGGAGCATGTACAGAATATGCTCAGGAAGGGGAAGCTAGTGGAGGGAGGAGAGGAGAGGCTGCACATGGTCAAAGCGATGGGCAAGGTGGATGATCCTGGCAGCAGAGTTTTGAACAGAGATGAGGGAAGAAAGGAGAGAGCGGGGAAGGCCAGCGAGGAGGAGGTTACAATAGTCGAGGTGTGAGATAACGAGTGTGTGGATGAGAGTTTTGGCAGAGGAGACAGACAGAAAAGGGCGGATCTTGGCAATGTTGTGGAGGGAGAAACGGCAGGATTTAGCCACAGAGTCAATGTAGGGTTTGAAGGTAAGGTGTGAGTCGAAGCGTGGGGGACAGGGAGGATGGAGACCCCGTCAATGGCAATTGACAGGGAAGAGGGAGAGGAAGAATGGGGAGGGAAGAAAAGGAGTTCAGTTTTTGCCATGTTCAGTTTGAGTTGGCGTTGAGACATCCAGGCGGAGATATCATAGAGACAGTTGGTGAGACGAGCTTGAACAGAGGGGGAGAGGGAATGAATGGAGAGATAGAGTTGAGTGTCATCAGCGTATAGGTGGTATTGGAACCCGTGGGAGGCAATGAGTTTGCCTAGGAATAGGGTGTAGATAGAGAAGAGGAGAGGGCCAAGGACAGAGCCTTGAGGA
>QEPC01012160.1:137075-147158 GCA_003113815.1 Sphenodon punctatus | reverse complement strand
AGTAACAGATCCAGTCAACTTCACTGGAACAAAAATAAAATAAAAAAATTGAATTCTGGTTTTCACTTTAGTAAATGAATAGCGTCATTTGACCCATACGTATAAAGTTACAAATTTGTTCCCACTCTAGCAGCAGCCCTGCCATGTGATTTTTCTCCTTCAATTGACATCTTTCATTGAAGCAATGAATTTATTCAATCCCTTGCCGCATATACATTTTTAAACATCCTTTATGATTCTTGCATTTCCTCACTTGTTATTTCTGGATTGTGTTGTATAAATATATTAATACTATCTGCTGGCTGCTTACAAGAAAGAAAATCTGTTTTAGGAAGATTTGTTAATAATAATAGAAGCTCAAGTCAATGACTTACCGTAATATAAGGGTGGGGAGAGGGAAAATGTAATTTCACTAGCATAATATTACCTACTTTGCTGGCAACTCCCAACTTATTCCATTAGACACATGAGTGACAATTAGCAAACCCCCACAAAGAATATAAAGTCCAGACCCGTAAGCTTTTACAAATGAGGGAGAGATTGCTGTTGACTTCCACAAAACTATAACAATTACTCAGATGAGTAAGGTTTGCAAGATCAATGCTTTGCTCCATGGCTAATCCATATACGATGGATCAAGGGATTGTGGTGGATCACAAACTGAACATGAGTCAGCCATGGGATGTGGTTAAAAAAAAAAGGCAGATGCACTTTTAGGCCACTAACAGAAGCATTAATAGCAAGTCAGCAGAAGTAATAATTCTACTCTATTAGGGACTGGCCAGTCCTCATGTGAAATAGTGTGTCCAATTTTGGGCACCTCATTTTATGAAGGTCACCGACAAATTGGAACAGATTCAGAGAAGGGCAACAAAGATGATAAAGGGTGCCTGGAAAGTGAGTCTTACGAAGAAAGGTTGAAGGAACAGGCTATGTTAAACCTAGCAAAGAGGAGACTCTAAAAGGCTGCCACCAAGAAAATGGCACGGAACTGTTCTGCATAGCTGCAGAAGACAAGACTAGAAATAACAGATTCAAGTTACAGAAAGGTAGATTTCAATTAAATATATAAACAAAACTTCCTAAAAGAAAGAGCTATGCAGCAATGGAATGAGTTGCCTACAGATGTCCTAGGCTCTCTGTCACTGGAGGTTTTCAAGAAGAGGCCGGACAGCCATCTGACTACGGTGTTGTAGCTGTAGTCATTCTGCATCCGAGCAGGAGGTTGAACTAGATGACGCTCGAGGTTCCTTCCAATTCTAAGGTCATTTTTACATGGACCTGTCTTCCGGCCAGGTCCATGTATGCTGGGTGGGAGTACCAGCGCTGGGTGTGCGCCCACATTGAGCAACTGGAAAAAAACTTGGGTTTCTCCATGCAGGGGCATGGATGGGCAGTGCATGGGTTGCGGGAGCGTTCCTCCACCTACGTCGCCTTCAGATGGGAACCCGGGTCCATGAGGGAGGGATGGATGGACCCACATGGACACGCTCTGTCTAAGAGAAAAACAAACCCCGTAACACTGATTTTCTTTGCCATTCTTTGGCGTGCAATGGTGCCAGCTTGCTCAGGTCTAAGAGAAGGAGGTCTGTACTGCAATGGAGTGTTCATGTCTGTAAGAGAAGGATGTAGAAGAACTGACCTCCTGAGGGATTTAATGTGGCTCCTTAAAACGATGTGGTCTTGCTTAATAGATCTGGTCCATGGGGTGTTTCAAGTCAGGTCTACTTACTCTGGTGGCACAGATGGTTTTATTGATTTTTTAAATTGCTTTTATTCCGGTAAAACTGGTAGCATTCATGAAATGTGAAGTGGATTCTATTCCAGTAACGAAATGAAAAGGCAGTTTTGCATTTGCACTTCAGCTATTCTCTGCACATTTGGATATGTGAATATGCAGATATCCACATCCAAAATGGATATCCACTTATTCATTGATTTGGTTTATTCAGTGTGATTATTCAGTTACTTTGTTTTGCCAGTATTAAAGCCCTATCATGCATGTGCAATAAATTAAATAAACTGAATACCCAACCCAAATAAACACTGGGTGTTTTTAGATGAATGTGGGGCTGGCTACTCCTGGACCTGCTTTAGGGGTGGTCGGCCCTGTGTCCCCCGAGCGCAGCCCCAACTGTGCCGGGTTTACATGGACCCGGCAGCTGCTGCAGCCTGTTATCTACCCACATGGCACCCTCTCCCCCACATCATAGAGCTGTGGGCAGATCATCCAGTGATCTAGGCAGTCACCTACAGCTCTACGGCATTGCCCAGGGCAATCCCCCAGCTAAGAGCGGAGCTGTAGCTGATGTCCACTAAGTGGACGGACCATAAGTCCACATCCAGCTGGTTTCCCAGGTTTTGGCGCCCGCTCTGCTGGCGGTGCTATGGGATGTTCGGGAGCACCTCAAACAGGACTGGAGCAGAGTACGCAGCACCTGTTCTGACTCTGCTCCGCCTGCACATCTGATAGCCCACCTTCAGATGGACGGGCCGCCCGAGCGCAAGGCAGAGCAGATCCATGGGTGCTGTCCATCTAAAAGCACCTATTGTCGGTGGGGTTGATCCCATGTGCCGCGTGCGCCAGGTGGTAACGCCCGCACATGCAAGCGAACCATGCACACTTCCATTATGGGGGCATTGTGCCATACACAAACCACACAAATCCATGCAGTACACACAGGGAACCAGCACACAGGCAGTTTGGGATTGCAGCCACTGTGTTCAGAATGGTGTACAGATATCCAGCGTGGATTTTTGGAAATATGTGCATCGGATTTCAATATATCCATTCCAAAGGCTGCTCTGGTTCTCCAACAAGAGTAAGGCACTCTCTTATTCCTACACTCTAATCAATATACCATTTTGTACATGGACAAAAGTGCATTTTACACAGCCCTCGGGGGGGGGGGGGCATCCAGGCACACCAGGCCTGTCCCCAGAAGAGACTAGGTACCTTGAGCTCGAGTCAGACCAAACAGTCAGGCATGGGAAATGTTTCGCCCCAAATTTCTGAGCCAAGCAGGGTCCTCAAGGGAAGTGGAGGGGGCCTCCCTACACTATAATTTATTGTTATTTGGGTTCTGTTGCGTGCTAAAAACAGAGCTGTGTCTTTACATGCATGCCCAGCTCTTTTGGAGAGGAGGAACTTGATACTGGTTGAACATGCCGTAAATAATCACCGGCAGTTCCCTTAAGCAAAATAGATCACCTCTCTTAAACCATTTAAGGAAGAGCTTTGCTATTCATCATGAGTCAATGCCACAGGACTGCTGGGCACAGTCTCTTTATGTCAAAGGCCCCAGGAGAAAAATTTGATTGAGTCAATTCTGTATGTTGACATGGGTTTAGCTTGTGATTATCTCCCGCAAGCGCACGCTGCTCAAGAACATAATCATCCATGTTGACATGACAACTACATAGACAGGATGCAAAGAAAACAAAGCTTTAGCTCAGTTTGTATGGGGTGGTGTGAATGATGTTAAGAATATACACTATTATTAATCAGTGGCCTGTGTTCACTACATTTTCCTCATTATCATCAAGATTGTTATCTCATTATTAGTATTATTTACATAATGCCAGAAATTTTCCAGAAGCTAAATGACCATGATTAGAGACAGATCCTGGATGGAAAAGGGAGAGGAGACAAGAGGACGGGGAATAGAGAGAGGCTGGGAGTCTTTCAAGAAGCTGAGAACTTGCAGGTGCACGTGCTTAGCGACAAGGGATAGAATAGATGATAGATAGTTGCCTACACTAATGCTGAATTGTATCAGATGGTACTAAATTCATGTCATTTTGGAGACCTTGCTGAATTTTTGCTAGACTTTTTGTGTATGAGACAGGTTTTACCAATTTGTTTATTTGGATATTTCAGATGGTGACTTTCTGTACATCTAAAACTGACAAAACCCCAAAACGGTTTTCAAAAACAAAAGAGAAAACAAAAATAATTAATGGAATTAATGAAAACATTCCCAAAGGAAAGCCTGTATGGACCATTGCAAATAGCTGGCTATTTTTGCCATGCTGGCAAAAAAGAAAGAAAGAAAAAAAGGTGAATCTGCCATTGTCGTCAGAAATAGCATTCCCTATGATAACTGTTTCATTTCTATCCCACCCCTTGTACCTTTCCCTCCACAACCAGGACTACAATCCTCAGCAGCACTACGTTCATATGTAGTGCTAACTCTCTGGTTCCTGACAGAGTTTGGTCCTCTAGCCTCTGACCCTTGGCACCAACCACATGGTGACCATGTCCCCGTCCATTGCTTGATCTTCAGACATCATGCTTTTCTGATCTTCTGAACTTCAACCAAGTCTGCCTCTGACTACACCCCTGATAGTAACCACTTCCAGGCCCTATAGACAGGCTTCTGACGTCAATGAACCTTGGGGTATCAAGAGCTACAGCATCACATGTGTGGTGTCAACAAAGTTCTACATTCTGGCCTCAGTGTCATCCTTTGAGCCCCATTGACCCTGTAGGTGCTATATGGATTTAAAATGAAGAGAACTTTTGACCTTTGCATTTTTAAAATTATTTTTGAAGTGTTCATCAATATGAATCTTCGAACAAAGAGATTGAACTAGCAATGCTAAAAGTTAATTTAAATTGGCTGAAAGACACACACACACAAAAAGAAAAGAAAGCCAACTAGGAAGCTAGCCAGAGCATGCTAATGTGCTTGGAAGAAATGGCCATCTTTCCTTCAGAATTACACCCAGTAATTCTACCATTATTAAAGCAGAATGTAATGTCATAATGCAACCATTGTTGTTATTCAAACACAGCTTCATAAAAATGACAGAAAGTGCAGTTCATGGTACCTCTTAAATAAAGTAGTCATATAACTGCCTGGATAACATTTGGGAAGCGGAGATAAAACCAAAGCCTTGTGTCTCCTATTAACAAATGGCTGACTCTTAAGAACAGCGTGTGTATGCTATTGTAGGAGCACTGACAAATACAAATGCAGCTGGCAAATTCACCACATAGAACCTGGAATTGCTCGGTGTGATCTACAATGGGTAATGACTATAAACAAGCCTGTTTGTGTATCTGAATGAAGAGAAAGGAAATAACCGGGGACATCAATGTCACCTCAGATGTTGACTACATGGGGGTTCTGGGACATAAATCAATCTAGCAGTTTATGGGGCATAAATCAATCTACCCCTCAAGTACCACCCCCCATATACACTGGAGGGATGAAGCCATTCCAGAAAAGGCACAGGGTTAATAAGCTCTCTCCACATTGGGTGAAAATAGACAAGACCGTAGCCTGCATTGGTCCAAGCTGGCTCAGGAGTCACCTGCACAGTTGTTCCATTGCTACCAGATATTGGACCGTGTACGCCCCAGGACAGGTGGCCAGCTGCTATGGGATGCATCCTCTGGAGAATTTGAGAGATGCATCCCAGGCCAACGCCCACCAGGTCAATACAGGCTAATGGGGGCCCGCATGTCTGTTTTCTGCCTGAGCTCCGCCCCAAGATGAGGTCGGTGGATCAAGCCCCCATGCTCATCTGGCCCTGCTAAACAGCAGATAGGAGCATTGAGCTGCTGTTGGGGAGCACCAAAAAGCTGATGGGGGAGCCCCCAAGAGCACCACACTCTTCATCCCTTCCTCCATAAAAGCCCCTTACTACATCAAGATGCTATCTGAGTGGACAGTAGGGATGGGTGAACAGAACCAAGTTCGGAAAATCGGTTCGGTTCAGTTCAGTTCAGAAATTCGGTTCGGTTCGGAAGTTCAGTTTGGTCAACCGAACTATTCGAGTTCGGTCTGAACTCCAAACTTCCGAACAAAGTTCAGAAATTCAAACCCCATTGAATTAAATGGAATATTATCTTTTAGGGATGGGCAAACAGAGCAAAGTTTGGAAATTCAGTTCAGTTTAGTTCGGTTCGAAAATCGAGTTCGGTTCGGTCGACTGAACTGGTTGAGTTCGGTCCAAACTTCCGAACTGTGTTCGCCCATCCCTAGCGGACAGCCATAAATGGTAACCTGTGAAATCTGATCTCCCTTGGGCTGTTCTGTGACACAATTACTGCAAATCGGTAATTATCTTCATGGGTATCAGTCTCCATCTCACCAACAATTACACCTTCAACCTCTGCATGCCTTTGTAGTACTTACAACCCTCCTAAACTTCTAACTCAGCAAGGGGGAATGACGTACCAAGATGGCACCAGGCCAGAGTTTGGAACCAGAATCCAAACTGGCTCCAAACTTTGCCAGAATTTGCAGGTGTTCAGAAATTCAGTCTTTAAGGCCAGAAGGGAAACATGATCTTAATATAGTCTGACCGTCTGTGTGCAGAGTCTGGAATTTATCCAAGTTGGCTTTGGGGAAGTGGTTTGGCTTTCTTTGTGACAGGTTCAGTTAGGAATCTCTTTCTAAATCAAGCAGATCTTTTCTTGCAAAGTCCTCCAGACTCTACATCATCTTTCCTGACTCCTGGAACAATACTGCTGTCCCTAAACTGTGGATCCCAAGAAGCCAAATGTTTCTAGCATGGTGTAAGGAACTGGGCTTGAAATACCATGTGTTAGAGACCTGTGAATGGAATTAACTGTGTTATGTCTCAATTCAGGCTGAAACGAGTACCCACAAAAATGAGTATACCATTGGAATTGTGGTACTTGACCTGCCCCATTAACACTGGATACTAATTGATATACCCAGTTAGTGCCCAATGGACTACATGAGGTACTGATTTACCATTTTTTGTCCCACTGTTCTGACTTCTCATACCCTTTTTTTGAACTTCTGGTACCAAGTCCTGTCCGATTTACTGTTTTTCCAGTAGGTAAAGCAGTAACTTGGTAAATCGATAATGGTAACACCCAATATTTTGGGGTAATGGCACCTGACTCAGTACTTGGGTACTGACCGGGAAGTCAATACACATCTCATAAATGCAGGGATTGCCCATGGGTAGCCAATGTGCTCCCCATTTCAGCTCTGGGTAATGGGTGGTATCCAAAATAAGTGACATAAATAAATGATCTAACAGTCATCTTAGATCAAAATAGGGAGACCACTTATTCTGCTGCTCCCACCTCAACATAGCTTAGCCAAATGCGGGTTATCTCCAGACTGACCCCTACTTCAGAGGGCAATTGGATCTGCCACCATCAAAAGGTAGGTTTACATACTACCTACGATCATAGAGTGGATCGCTCTTAAATGCTACAAACTGGTTCCATTAAGGTCGGGTCAGGTGCTCTGTCTGTCTGAGCTCCTCAGGCCAGGTTGGGCTGGGACATCAACTGCCCTCATGGGGCACTTCATTGGAGATGGGTCCAGACTAGAAAGAAGTGGGGAAATGTCTTAGTCCTGCCCCTTATCTGACATTGCCCTGCTTCTTGCAGAGTGCTGCGACATCACAGAGCTACTCAGACACATTGATTTCAGGCTCAGAAGAGCACAGCTGCATTGGGATTGGGCCAGACCCAACTCCAAATTTACTGGCCCAAACAAGACTGCTGTGTGTCCTTCTCTCCACCAGAAAATGGATAAAAGCCCATCCAGGCAGGATTAGAGCTGAAGAGAGTATGCATTAAAATGGGTATACTCATCAAAATTGCGGTACTCGTTGACTTGACTCAGTAACATCCGATACTCACTGGTACCCTGTGGCAGAGTGTTGCCTGGGACCCCTCTGGCCCTTTAAGGCAGTGAGCACCAGCAGTAGGAGAAGGTGCTAAGTGAGGCGCAGGTGTTGAGGCAAGAGAGGATCACAGCTAACTGCCTCACACCTGGGTTTGGGCATGCCTGAGTAAGCCTAGGGTTTGGAGTCTGAGCTGGGAGCTCAGTCAGAGAGGAATTGTAAAGAGAGTGCGGCAGGGCTGAGAGCTCTGGGGAGGGAAAGACCATGGGGATGCAGACAGGGGCTGCATGAACTCTGATCCCAGGAAAGCCCTCTGAGTCTGAACTAAGAGAGTTGCACTGATGGTAACTGACTACAGGAAGGACTGAGCGTGGCCAGCTAGAGTGCAAGCAGCTCGAGCCAGCTTACAAATATAATATTTATTAAAAACATAAAATACAATATAAATAGAATAGAAAAATAAAATATAAAACAATCAAAAAGGCAGAGTTCCATACACACGCACACATCTCCCCCACCAAATGCCTGTTGGAACGGCCAGGCATTGCACTGTTGTCAGAAAGAAGGGATGTCCGGGACCACATAGACCTCTACCAGGAGGGAGTTCCACAGCCTTGGTGCAGCCACTGAGAATGCCTTCTCCGTAGTTGCCCCCCAAGATACTCAGGGGACTTTGAGAAGGGCGCTCCCAGTCGACCACAGAGATTGCTAAAGAACCCGGGCCCCCAGGGGGCGGGGGAGGGAGGTGGTTCCACAGATGGGTAGGGACCAGGACATATAGAGCTTTATAGGTAAGTACCAACACCTTGAATTGGGCCTGGAAGGCTACAGGCAGCCATTGCAAAGAAAGGAGCACTGACAATGTGTTCCTGGTGACCTGTCCCTGAGAGGAGACGGACTGCCACATTCTGCACTAGCTGCAGTCTCCAAACCGTCACCATGGGTAGCCCTACGTAGAATGCCTTACAGTCGTCCAGTCTTGAGGGGATGAAAGCATGGACGATAGTGGCAAAGTTGGAGTCCGAGATGTACGGCTAATGCTGCCGCGCCAGATGTAATTGGAGAAACACGCTCCTTGCCACAGTCCCCACCTACGCATCCAGGTGGAGCTGGAAATCGAGGAGCGCCCCCAGATTGCAAACCTCAGGGACCAGTGGGGGGGGGGAACCCCATCAATTATGGGATACACCACCCGCACAGCCCTCCCCACCAACATCACCTCCATCTTGTCAGGATTCAGCTTCAGACAGCTCACCCTCATCCAGTCCCCAACAGCCGCCAGACACTGAGTAAGCACCAAGACTGCCAGGTCTGGGTCAGATGAAAAGGAGAGGTAAAGTTGATTGTCATCAGCATATTGATGACACCGAACGTTAAACCCTTTCATGACCTCACCCAACGGCTGCATGCACACATTGAACAGGAGAGGGGACAGAATAGAATCTTGCGGAACTCATGAGAGATCCTGGGGAGACAAAGAACAGTCGCCCAACATCCCCCACTGAGTTCTTCTGGCCAGGAAGGAATGACACCATTCAAGAATAGTTCCACTCACCCTGGTTTGGTCCTGCAAGCGGGTATTTCATGATCAACAGTATCAGAAGCAGACAACAGAGCTAACAGAATTAGAAGAGTTGACCGGCCCTGATCTAGTTCACAGCAAAGGTCATCGACCAAGGCCACAAGTGCAGTCTCAGTGCCATAGTCTGGACGAAAGCTGGATTGTGAGGGATCCAGAAAACTGATGCAAACCAGATGGGAAGGTTAGAGACTGGCCGATAGCTGGCAAGGGAGTAAATGTCAAGCAATGGTTTCTTGAGCAGAGGTCGCACCACTGCCTATTTGAAGCAGGACGGCATTGCCATTCCGAAGGGAGACATTGACCACACCCACCAGTAATAACCCCAGCATCTCCCAACTGGCCTTATCCAGCCAGGATGGGCACGAGTCCAGTTCACAAGAGGTGGCTCTAACTACCCCAAGAACATCCTCTGCTTCAGCAGGTGACACCCACTGAAACTGATCCCACAACACTGGACAAGTGGTGGCTTTTCGTGGTTACTTACCCTAGGAACAGGATTTTTTAAAATTTGGTCTAGCATTTGGCAGATGGGGATAGGGGTTGCAGTTTCAGGGTGGGGTAGGAGTTATATATGTTTTTATTTATTTTATTTATTTATTTTATAAAATTTTACCCTGCCCCTCCTGCCATGCAGCTCGGGGCAGCTTCCAACCATTAAAATACAATAAAATCAATTAAAATTATCATAAATATTATAAAATATTAAAACAGGACAAGGATACAGTATAAAAACCAAAATAGGTGGGGAACTAAAACATCCCACCCTACCCACCCTCCCTCCCAAAGGCCTGGGCGAACAGCCAGGTCTTGCAATGTCACCGGAATGTTAACAGGCTAGGGGCCAGGCGAGCTTCCTCCGGAAGGGAGTTCCATAGCCG
>QEPC01012160.1:116752-136975 GCA_003113815.1 Sphenodon punctatus | reverse complement strand
AAAGCTCCACTGGACCGGACTTTGCAGATACTATGAGAGCAGCAAAGAACCCCTTCTTTGATGTCCGCCCAGCCACAGCGTAGGTCTTTAAACTCTATGCCGCAATCTGTCAGCTTCAGCGCGGGTATGGCACCAACGTCGCTCCAACCGCTGCCCTTCTCGCTTCAGCTGATGATCCTCTGTAAGCCAAGGAGGCCCTGTAGTGCCGATGCTTAAGGAGTGGAAGTCTTGGAGCCACTTGGTTGATGGCCTCAGTCAGCAAGTTGTTCCAAAAAGCAATAAGGTCATCGAGCGGACAGTCGTCAAGATCAGAAGGTAATTCCTCAAGAACATTCCAGAACCTCTCTGGGTCCATAAGTCTCCGGGGGTGAACCAAGAAAATTGGTTCCAGACCACTTATAAGAAATACAGGTTGCAAGGCTGCATTGGATTCAATGCAGCCCTGCAACCTGTATTTCTCATAAGTGCCATCTAAAGATTTGCATAGATGGCAACCCTATACAGAGGGATATGGACTTTAAGACTGCTTGAGAAGTAGGATAAGGTGGGGAGCCAGAATAGACAAGCAGGGATTGTCTGGACTCAGAGTGGGAACTCCAGAGAGGGGGACATTGTCTGTGGGCATGTCGAGAGACTTATACATGGAGATTGCACAAAGAAAGACTGGAATGAGTAGTCCCAAACTGTGAGTGATTTGGAGTGTTGAATCCTGCCTCTATTTTCCCTGGCTAGCCCTGGCCCTGTCACATAACCAATTCGTGCACAGCAGCCTCCCTATGTACCAATTTAACATTTTTCATCTTGATTTTTCAACTTCCAGTACCAATTTTTTAACTTTCCATCCCAATTTTTTGATATTTCATCCCGATTCCTGTACCAATTTACCAGTCGGTAACTTTTTCCAATCGAATGGTTACCAATCGGTAACCAGTACCATTTTACCAATCAGTAACTTGGTAACTGTAATACCCAGAATTTTCAGGTAATCGGGTGCCCTACTCAACTTCCAGTAGACAACTCAAAAATGTGGGTGTAACCTGCAGGTAGAGGACACGCACCCCATTTCAGCTCTAACCAGGATAGAGAAAAGGGAGGGGCCAGCCCTCACCTGTCCCCGTTGGCCATCCCCCCCCACCCCCAGCACATACTCAGTATCCCTTCCTGTCTGCCTTCCGGCATCATTAGTTTCTTGGAAGGGAGTGGTATGTTACAAGTTGTGGGGATGACTATCCAGCAATGTAGAGATGTCCTTTGCTCACTCCTCATCCTTTCTCTGCCTCACTCATGATCCCCATGGAAAAGAAACAGTGCATTGAGGGAGGAAGGGAACAACAGGGCATGTGGGCTCTCGGAGATAGAAGGACACAGTTAATGAGAGGACACCGTTAATCCTGACTCCCTTCTGGTGGTGTCCACGTATATGTTACATGGACTTCATGCATGTGGAAAAGAATGGTTGTTAATTGAAAACCTGGGTGGAATACTTCCAGCCGGTGGGCCATATTTGGCCGATGGTTTGTTTATATTTGGTCCCTCTCCAATTTCTGGATTGGTCCATGGATGCAGCCCCTACCCTCAAGTACTGAAAGACTGAGTTTAGGGGAAGGAAGCAGAGATGAAGGCATGCATTCAAGGGCAGGAGATGGATCCATGGCATAGAATAGATTCATTGTCTGGATCCTCCCCCTTCCTTCTCTCATCCTGCGTGTACCCTTAAACAACCCCGCTTCCAATTCCTATGTGGCCCATGGAGCGTGTCCTAATTTAGTGGCCTGTGGGAGGGGAACGTTTCCCTAAACCACTTCTCAAAGTTTTGAGAAACTTAGGCCACTTTCAGACATTCCACCCCCACCCCCTGCACATATTCTGGCTGCGGGGGGGATGCGCAGCCCGAATATGTGTGGGGATCGGCCGGTCTGAAAGCCCCACCCCCACACGGCTTTGCCAGCAGAGACGCACACGGATGCAGAGCAGGAAATTGAGCTCTGCATGTCTCTGCTGCCAAAGCCACGTGGGGGTGCTTTCAGACTGGCCGATCCGCGCATATTTGAGCTGCGCATCCCCCCCCCCCGCAGCCAGAATATGCATGGGGGGAGGGGGGTGTCTGAAATTAGCCTACTCTTTTTTATTATTCTTGAGGGGGGAAAAGGGCCAATAGGAATCGTACAACAGGATGCAAAATTCTAAAGCAAATGAAGAGAATATGTGTGACATGGCTCTTTGACCCCAGGCTCAGAAACAAGAAGAACAAGGGAGCATGAACTGGGACAAAAATCCTGCTACAAAGAAAATATAAAATGGGAGAAGGCCCTGTGGCCGGGTGACCACAGAAGCAATTTACAGGACTAGGGTGGGGAGTATGGTTTCGTTAAAGGAGCGAGAGCAAGTTCTGTAGAGTATTAGGATAAAAATAAGAGCTATAACTGTTCTTAATTCAAAAGGACTGGCATCACATGTACAATAGAAGACGTCTTTAGACATAAAGATTGAGTGTCAAAACCCCGAAGCACATATTTGGCTGTTGTGTGTAAGCACCATAACAATCCCAACACCAGTTTCACCACCCGCTGAACGCACAATGTGAACACCATTGCATTGCAAGAACAGTTTGTGTGTTTCAGCTGAACACATGGCCAATGTTGTGTCTAATGATATTGCATGGTGTGTTAACAGGTACAACACGAGGAACGGGGTGGCAGTACTTGTGTGCTGAGATTGGGTGGCGGCAAAACACTGATTTACCCCACGATGGGCTGTGCGTCTAAGCAGCGTCACATGGTGAACACAGGGCCAACCTGGAGTTCATATCAAGGTCAAAACACACATTCAGACATCTGTTGATGTTATGTCTAAAGTCACCCAGAGTGGAAGAACTTTTAGTGATTTCATGTGTATAGTATGGCACTCCAGCATAAATCTGTTGGAAATAATGGCCAATCAAATGCTTTGTGTAACCTAACACAGATGTGCAGGGTAATTTAAAGCTCTGTACTTAATAGGGGTAGAACTATCAGTATCGGATTAATCTGATAATACCGATAATTGTCGATATCGGATTAATCTGATACCACCAATAATTGTCAGTATCGGTATATCTTTTTTATCATTGCCGGTTCCTCTCAGATTTTTAACACAATGCCATTTATTACAATGGTCGCAACGTTAAAGATCCGAGAAATCGGCAATGTTAAAAAACGATATACCAATACCGATAAATCCGATATTGGATTCATCCGTTACTGATAAAACCGGTAACCGATAATTCGCCTGGAGTCCCACCCCTAGTACTTAATAAGAATGTAAGACAAACATAGGGAATGCCGTACTGCGTCAGACCAATGATCCCTTTAGACCAGCACCTTGTCTTCAACAGAGGCTGGCTTCATTTGCTTCATCTCGGAGAAGTGCACAATCGGGTCATAATGGAGTGACCCATTATCTGCAATTCACTCTCAGCCTCCATCAGTCAGAGGTCTCATCCCTTCACCAACTTGACTAGTAGTGTAGCTTAGTAGATTAAGGTGCTGAGATTAGATTTGGGAGACCAGGGTTCAAATCCTAGTTTAAGAAAGACATAGAAAAATTGGAGACAGTGGAGAGGAGAGCAATGAAGGGTGAAAACAGATGAGACGGTGGCCTGATTTGGCCCAGGACCCACTGGCATGTGTGTTTACGCACCACCAGATGTTAGCCTGGAATTGCCACAGGGTGGCTAGATAGCAAGCCTGGGCTAAGGGCCACCCACACAGGCCAATGTGGGCCAACGCAGGCTAGAACATCTGTTCAGTCCTACCATCCCTGCCACAGGGCATGGGCCACTATGGCCGAGTGCCACGGCTGGTCCCCATGACTGGGGGGGGGGCTCATGGGAGCAGGGTGCAGGCCAGGGATGCAGGCAACAGGGCAGATCTCCAGCCTTGGGCACATTTGTTTGGTGCCACTCCCTGACTCAGGCCACGTCAGCTGCAGTTTCTCACCCTGGGCCAGACCAGGGAGCCGCTGCTTTTCCCAGACATCTGGTTTTATTAGGGCTGAAACTCACCCTTGCAATTCTTGAAAATCTCAGTGAGAACCTGGTTCTCACCTGAGATTTTCGAGAATGACAACGGGTCGAGAATCACCCATTCTCACGAGATTCTCGCACATCTGAAAACCAGCTCTCCACACGAGCAAAATGTCCACCGTGACCATTCCGTGCATGAATGGCCTCCGGCAGCCATTTTGCACATGCACAGAGCACTTTGAGGGTTTTGAGGATCTCCTGAGATTTTCGAGAAACCTCAGAAAAACCCTCTGTGCATGTGGAAAATGGCCACTGGGGGCTGCACATGCGTAGAATAGCCAAGGTGTCCATTTTTCTTACGTGCAGAGCGGTTTTTTGAGGTTTCTCGAGAATCACATGAGATTCTCGAGAACCTTTACAAGAACGTGTCAGATCTTGCCGGGGTCGAGAATCTCACGTGTTCTCGTGAAAATAGAAATGCATTCATGTTTCACACGTACTTGTTACCCAAAGATGATGAAGGGTTTGGAGCACAAATTATATGAGGAGACGGAGAAGGATTTGGGAATGTACAGCTTGGAGAAAAGAAGACAAAGGCAGGATATGAGAACACTCTGCAAGTGTCATAAGGCTGCCATAAAAAAAGTTGGAGAACAATTGTTCTCTCTTGCTGTGAAGGGCAGAACCAAGAGGCAAAATGGGAAACAAAGAGATTTAGATTGAAAATCAGGCAAAGGTTCCTGTCCGTAAGGGCAGTCAGGTAGTGGAACAGACTACCTAGAGAAGCTGTGGCTTCTCCGTCATTGGAGGTTTTTAATAACGCTGTGAAGTTTGCTTTTATTTTTTTAAATTACTAAAACAAACAAAGCCCCATTTGTTTTAGTAATTAAAATACAAAAACAGATGACTAGGCAATCATCCGTTTTCATTTTTAAAATAAAAAAATAAAAAAACCTGCACATGCACAGCAATATTTGTTTTTATTAATTTGTAATAAACCACCCCCACCCCAAAAACAGTAGGGTCATTTACAGAATCCCCCCCAAAGGAAGGAGTTTTTGGAAACAAAAATGAAAGGAAAACCAAAATTGGTAGGGGTGCCTACAGATCCGTAGTTTTTAAGAGGAGGCTGGATGAGCCCATGTCTGGGATGATTTAGGCATAGCAAATCCTGCACCAAGTAGGGGGCTGGACTTGATCACTCTCACAGCCCCTTCCAGGTATAAGAACTCATTCATTCATTTTAAAAACCCAGTTATCCTATTCCGTTAGCCGTCACAACAGCCTCTGGCTACGAGTTCCACAGGTTTAATAGAAGCTGCCAAGAACATATTTTCCCTGCATTTGTGGATTTTTAGTTGTTTTATTGTTTATATTGTTGTTTGCCGCCCCGGGCTGCCCTATGGGTAGGAGGGGTGGGATAATTTTTCTTATATAAATAAACATTCTTCTGCCTTCTCCACCAGGGTTACCCAAGTGGTTTGGGGTGGGTGGGGAGTTATTTGGCCTTTGGATTAATTGCACTTCAGCACATTCCTGTGTAGTAGGCATGTGTTTGTTTTCCAAGGCTGAGAAAACTTAGGCAGGAGAGACTGGTGGTGTAAACATGGTCACATTGAAGCTCTAAGCCTTCCAGTTCCATACTCTGGTCACTGGGTCATGTTTCATTCCTTCTCCCTGTCCAGGACCATGTCCTGAAGGGAGTACCAAAGGTCTGGGGAAGGAGAGGAGGGTGTTGTCAAGTGTGACACTACCTGTGTCATGTGATGTTTGGCTTGTTGTGAGGATTAAAAGTTGTGTTAAATTGTTCTTTGTGAAGCACTCCAAGTGTCATGGGAGGGGCTATATTAAAATAAAAAATATTATTAATTATTATGTTACAGTAATGCAACAGATATTTTACTATTTCACTAAAAAATAGTGTCTAACAAATTTACAGAGAGATACTATGTGAAATGTTAGAATGTATAGGTTGATGAAAGGGAAGGTCAGTAACCTGAACACCTGGTATCAGGGGTGGGAATTCCGGTTCTCCCGAGATCCGATATTGCCGGTATTTGGGTGTATCAGCTTAATTCAATAAATCCAATATTTACCTGTACCAGCATACCAGATGTTTAACATTGGCCGCAGTACCGGATTTTTTACATTGTGGCCATTGAAGTCAATAGACGCAATGTAAAAAATCCGATACCATGGTCAATGTTAAAAATCCGGTATGCCGATACCGGTAAATCCAGTACCAGGGAGATCCGATACTGGTACATCCCATATTCGATATTCTCCCTGGTGTCCCATCCCTGGTATTTTGTGTATTCAGGTATTCTTATACTGGTAACAATTAGGCACCTGAAAGGATACCCAAACTTTTCAGATATAACCTGTGGATACAAAATTTGTTACCCGTTTCAGCTCTAGACAATAGTTTTATGAGGTCCTGTGATTTTCAAATCTACTTAACTAAAACTTGTAATTCTAACAACCTACCTCTTCCATCAGACCTTCCCTAACTCCTCACCCCCATAGACTGCGCCTTTATGCTTCTTATACCAAGGGTGACCAAGAGGTAGACTGTGACCTTCTGGGGCATCGCAAGCCAGTTTTCAGTAAATCATGATGTGGGGGAAGGGGACCAGCCTCTCAGAGATTGTCTTTGGGAAGGAGAGTGGGACTGGCATTCCAAGGAGTGGAGAAGGTGGACTAGGAGAAGGCTCTGTACAGGGGAGATGGGTTGGGATTGGCAGGGAAGGCTTTCTAAAGGGGAGTGCTCCTCTTCACTCCCAAGAGCAGTTGCTGCATGCCTTGGAGATGGGAGGGTCCCAGCCTGGTGCACCAGAGCCAGCAGGAGGTGGTCTGATAGATTGCCTGAGGTTGACTAAAGCAGACCATATGCACCATAAGTCTTATCCTTGAGGATCTCCCTCTTCCGCTAAAACTAAGCTAAGTGTATGTACCTGCAGCTTCTCAGCTTCCTGTCCTTCCCGATGTGCTCTTCCTCTTATCTTCCCTCCCCTTGTCCATTCTAGATTGTAAGCCCCTTGGGGCATGAACCAGTCTCTAATGATGGGTGAAAACAGACATGATGCTAACCACCCTTTAACCACCCTTGGTGGTTATTTATGCATGTTGCAGGGCTGTATTGGTGCCCCATGCAGCCCTGAAACATGCATAAATAAACACCAAGGGTGGTTAAAGGGTGGTTAGCGTCATGTCTGTTTTCACCCTATGACTGTTCAGCAACAGGCACGTTACTGGTGCTGTATAAATAAATCATCATTATAATTATAGCGAGCGCCCTTAAATTTTAGGGCTTTCTTACAGCCTAAAATCACAAGAATCTCAATAAAATTGTGAGAATCTGAACTTTTAGCACTCGGGAGTTTCTAGCCATCATGGTGGCAGAGAGAAGGCTTGGAAACATGCTTGCAGTGTATTCCCTGGGGCTTAGAAACCAGGAGAAAATAACCTCTCAACCTTCACATCTCAAGATTACCAAGTCTCACACTTGGGGGCCTGACTTCTAATTTTTGGCCATTTGAGGCTGGCAACTCCGCAGAATAAGAAAGCAAAGAGAAACCAACTGTAATCCCAGTGGCCCCAAAGGGCAAGCTTCTTCTAGCCCTCAGCCAAATTAAAATAAATGACAATCATCACGAATGCCACCACTCCTCCCCTCCCCCATGCAAACAGAATAATCGGTGGAGAGAAGTCGGGAAATTAATCCTGCCACTGTGTGGGAGGCATTTTCAAAATACTAGGTTAATTATTCCCCGCCTTGGTCTCCCTAGAGGGAGGAAAGGCATACAAAGGTCTTGACTTTGTGAGCAAAAAGAAAGAATTCATTGTAACCGATCCAGCAAAGGAGTCCCTAGACTGCAGGAAACCACACAGCCCTTCTCTCTCCCTTCCTGCTCTCTGTTCAAGCCAACCGATTTCAGTTCTCATGCCCTCCCGAGGTCAAAACCAAGGGATCATCTTGCATTCCAGAGGGGAAGGGGGTTGCATGAACCTGGAGCTCCAGGGCTGAAGACAAACCTAACAAGCTGACCAGTTTCAGAAGAGGCCTGGTGAGATTTTGCTTCATAGTCTTCCAGGTTTAAGGAAACTCCATATCTTATGTTCTTATACGTGTCTCCAGGACCAGCTTTACCACAGGGCAACCTGGGTCGACCGCCTTGGACCCTGCCATTTTCTACCTCCAAGGATCTCCATTTTCACCAGGGCAGGGTCCCCATTCCCTCCCAGCAAGGCTCCAAACACAACAACCTTTAAGAGCCTACAGAAGGTGCCCCTAAGGGGGTGAAGCCACCAGGGAGGAGGCACCAGGGGACCTGCATTTTATCTTTGTTCTGGGTCGTACAAATTCAGGGGCATCATCTCCTTTGTACTTAAGGATTGTTCAGACAAACAGTTACCCTGAGGTAAACAACACCCTAACTCACTCTGACTGTTTTTAAAGGACCATACTATATTGTTCAGAACTCGTTCTTACCTGACTTTTCAGAATGGCATCATTGTCATAATCAGTCCAGTTTCTGTGGCTAGATGACCACTGTTGTAACGTTCTAGACTATCAGGGGTATTCCATTTCTGGTTGTCTAAAGAAGAATAATGGATGTTTTTACACACACATTTCTCATGCATGTTTTCTGTTACATCCTGAACCTTCTGTGTGTCTAAATCACTCACCCAGATCTTAAACATCTGGCTCTTGGAACTTCTGCACAGAAATTCTCCCAGAACTTGTGTGTGTGTGTAAAATGTTCTCCTGGTAAGCTGCTTTGCTCCAGGCAGCTGTGGTCACTTGGTTTCCATGACAGCCTGTCACATCTACAGCTGCGGCTACTTTAGGCTGCCTCAGGGCAGTGTTTGTGTGAAGAATGCATCCAGGAACCGCCTCAGAGCACTGTGTGTGTGTGAGAGAGAGAGAGAGAGAGAGAGAGAATAATGCATCCGGAACTTACTTGTGGACTTGTAAACCCAGAAGATTGAAAAACCCAGAACTTGAAGGTGTGCGTAAAAATGCCCAATGTTCTGTCGTCCGACTGGAGGACTGCAACATGTATGTAATGTGGCGTGTTGAAATTTAATTTTGCTGGAGGTCTGAGAATTGGGCATGACAAGCAAACAACAACAGGGAAAAATTGTAAGTGCTACTCCCACTTTGCATTGTGATGCATAGACACAGTGGATAGAGAGGAGGGACAGTCAAGCCACTGTTGTACTGTAGCTATTGAAGGTTCTACCTGTACAGATGGTAAAAATGACTGGTGTAATGACCTCTGTTTAGAATGGTCTGCTAGAACCTTGAAAAAGGTGTTTTTACAAAAACATTCTAAAACCCAAAAACCAGCTGGAAGCATCAAAGTTTTAAACGTTCCAACTATCTAGACAATCACGTTAGTAGCATAAAAACCACTAGAACATTCTACATGAATAATTTAAAACAGCTTCCATCTTCATTTTTGTCCCACACACAGAGAGAGATTAAAGAGAAGGCAAAAGGGGGTTTGTCACAGGATGCCTCCTGCTAGGCGTAAGTCTTGTCAGGATTAGGGCCCAAACAAACCAAAGTTTCTGGAAATTAGCTTAAAGACACTTTTAGTCAGCTTAAAGACTGAAATTAGCTTAAAGACACTTTAGTTATATGGGTCCTTACAGTTCTCTGGGTAAGCCCTCTCTGACTTACTCTATATCCAGAGCTCCCAAATCTCCTAGTGTTCCCAGCCAAGGTGCCCTCTCAGGGATAACTCTGACTCTCTCTCAGGACCTCATCACTTATCTCCTCTCAGGAACTCACAGGCAAATCATAGCTCCCAAGTGACACAACTCCCAAGTGACACAACTGGCTGAGTCACTTCCTTTATATGCTGAGCCAGTGCCACGCCCCAAACCCACTGACTTCCTGTCAGCGGCCATCTTAGGAATTTCCAGCAGCCATTTTGGCTTCTTCTCAGTTCTCTGTGATCCCACTCTGCCACATACCTGCCCTGCAAGACAGGATTACCGCAGGTAAGCCTCGTCGGATACACAATATAGGCAGAGTTCACATTACAATACACATAAGACACAACCCATTTCTTGGTCACAGCAATAGTCCCATTCACCTTCCTAGAGCTCTCAGCTCTTATCACAATCACCTTGACAGGCCCCTTGTCCCACCAAGAGAGTCTCACTGGCTTTTAATTCCTCCCAGATTTGTAACCAGTCCATACCTCACAACATTATCCCTGTCCCACTGGGCTTTCCTTTTATTCTCATTTTCTTCAAATTCTCAGCTCTTAGAATGTCTCAGGAATTAGTATTTATTTTATTTATTTATTTATTTGCATTTTTTAGCCACCCCCCTCATGCCCATGGCATCTTGGGGCAGCTTACAACATATACAACAATGAAAAAACAATAATAAAATACACAATTTAAAACATGTAAACATCCATCTAAAAACAACCACCCCCCAAACCTTTTATCCCATCCCACCCTCCCCTCTTCTGAAGGCCTGGGAGAACAACCAGGTTTTTCAAGCCCGGCGGAAGACCAACAGACTTGGGGCCAGACGGACTTCCTCCAGGAGGGAAATCCATAGTTGCAGCCTGGCCACCGAAAACACCCTCTCCATTGTGGCCCCGCTTTACATGGGTGACCTCCAGGAAGGCACCTCTCGTGGACCAAAGGGGTCACTCTGGGACATGGACAGTGAGGCAGTCCCTGAGGTATGAAGGGCCAAGACCGTGTAGGGCTTTACAGGCCAAAACCAACACCTTGAATCTGGCTCGGTACGCTATAGACAGCCAGTGCAGAGTGCAGAACGCGGAGCACGGGAGTGATGTGTTCCCGTCGACTCGTCCCTGTCAGGAGACAAGCTGCTGCGTTCTGCACCAGCTGCAGCCTCCAAACCAGCAACAAGGGAAGCCCCACGTAGAGCGCATTGCAGTAGTCTAGCCTCGAGGTGATGAAGGCATGGATGAGGGTGGCCAGGTCGGGTCTGGAAATATATGAACGCAGCCTCCGCACCAGATACAGCTGGCAGAAGGCAGCTTTGGCCACCACCTCCACCTGCCAATCTAGGCAGAGATCTGGGTCCAACAATACCCCCAGACTCCTGTGCCCACAGTTCCAAGCCTCATTTCATTTTTCTCCTCTCAGGAGTTGGTAGTTATAGGGTTAGGACGGTGCCCAAGGGAGTTCCCCACCCCTCGTACGTTTTGTACTCCTCTCTGGAGTTAGTGATTGATTTGAGGCCTTTCTCCTTATACCTCTCAGCTCAGGTATCCCATACAACTCAATCTAGCAGGGGTCACACCCTGCTGGGTGGGGTCCTACCAGCTTCCGTATGCCCCATTTAGCTGGTCGCAACCACTCAGTTTGTGGGCTATTACTCCTCTTTTCAGGACTCTCAGTCCAGGTCTGGTGAGTCCCACTCCACTCAAACCAGGTCCAATTTAAGACTAGGCTCTCAGCCTTACTCACAACATTTCCCTCACGTGGAGGATTGGGAGACAGGCCCACCAAACCTTCCCATCTGCCAGCGTGGGACCCTTAGTACTCATTTGTTTTAATCCCTTTTTAGTCTCTTGTCTCTCCCAGGCTCTCATTACTCTGTTCAGCATTTTCTATCAGGGTCAGTCCCACTAGCTCCTGATTCCCCCCACCCCCTTTCTCTCCCATCTGACTCCCCTGAGTCTTTATACTTTGCAAGAGCCCTTCTCAATTGTTTAACCTTTCTCTGGAGGATTTCACTTTTCCCCACCACTACTTTTAAGACCTTCTCCTGACTCCCACCATATCCCATCAATCTCTGTTTGGAAGGCTTGGTCTTTTCACTTTCTCTTGTAGACTCACAGTCTCATTTTTCTCTATTAGGACTCCCTGTCCTTCCTCTATTTTCTTTTCTTGGACTCCCAGCCCTGGATTCTCAGTCCTGTCAGCTTTGGGTATGCTCCCATCTTGCTGACTCTCTTCTTTATTTCTCTCTCTCTTTTCCTCACTCTTTGAGGTTGTTTGGTTGGGCATATTTTCCACACATGGCCTCACACTCCACATTCCCAATATTGGCCTTTTTTACATGGGCCGTGGCATAGGGGGTCGGTGTGCGCCACAGTCCATGTGCGGTGAGGAAGGGTGTAGACAGGCACACAGCCATCTACACCTACCTCAACCCATCAACACACATGGAGCAATCACCAGTTTCACCAGTTGCTCCATGCGTGGGGGATGGGTGCAGGTGGGTGTTTACAGGAGCTCGCATGCACACCCACCCACCTACCATGGGATTTACACAGACAGCACCCATGCATGAACACCTACGGTGTACATGCATGGGTGCCGCCTGTGTAATAAGAACCATTGTTTTCCTGGCCTCCTAGCCATTCTCACTCTCTCTTGGTGCCTCAACTCAGGGCATGTGCACCTTAGGTGCAACTCACTCTGGCATACCCAGCACCTCTTTTCCCTTTTATGGACTCTACTCTCTTTTGGGGGTTCACTTTCTATAAGGATTCCACTTCCTGTGGCAATCCCTATATTCATCAACCTTATTCCTCCACATTGCCTGCAACAATCCCAGTGTCTGGTAGGATTTTTTCCACCTTGAACCCCTGTTCCCTCACACCTGGAAGAATTCAGGGTTCAAGTCTCTTCTCTCAGGGTGCTTTTATACAAACAGCGCAAAAGCCATCTCGCTACCTTGAGACACGGCAGCTCACTGATGTGGATGAGAGGGGGAAGGATTGCAGGGCCGGTTTGACATACGAAAGACGCATCTGCAAACTGGGTGAAGCATTTAAACAAACTGGAAGGACGCGGCTGCAAACCGCGTGAAGCATTTAGACAAGAACAAAGTAAGGCGGCTGATTAAAGGATCAGCTGCCTTTTTTGTCTCGTCTAAAAACGCCCTCAGAATATCCCACCAAGCCTCACCTCTGGTTACTCAGAGGCCATAGTTTTCTAGTTCCTTTGGGGGAAGGACACCAGTGTTGCATGTGTCCTTGCCCTCCACAGGTATAACAGTTTTGTTTGGGTGGGGGTACCCATGAAATCCCCTGTACCTCATTTCCCACACTGTCTGTCTCTGCAGCACCTGTGGTTTTCTCTCTCTCTCTCTCCTTGTGGCTTGTGTTCACTGTTCCCACTGGCCGCATCCATGATAAGTGTAGCTCTGGCTCCACCTATTTTCAAAGACCCACTGGTCACTGCCATCTTGGGTGCAAACCTCTATCCACCAGCTTGGTTCTCTCTCTGCCTTGCACGACCACTCTGGTTCATTTGCCTCAGACCCGGGCTCACCTGACTCCTCAGGGAGCGCACACAGGCTGTTCCTGAATGAAAAAGTTGATTGAGGGTGCAATCCTTCTCTTTAGACTTTGCCTCTCTGCTACAGGTCTTCGGGCTTGCCTGCATTCTCCACCGCTTGTCACAGGGTGCAACTTGCTAGGCATAAATATTGTCAGGATTAGGGCCCAAACAAACCAAAGTCTCTGGGAATTAGCTTAAAAACATTTGTATTCAGTTATGCAGGTCCCCGCAGTTCTCTAGGTCAAGCCCTCTCTGGCTTATTCCATATCTAGAGTTCCCAGTAATCCTAATTTTCCCAACCAAGGTTCCCTCTCAGGACCTCATCACTTAGCTCCTCTCAGACACTTACAGTTGTTAGCCAGCTCCCAACTGTCATGCTGCCTGGCTCAGCCACTTCCTTTATATGCAGAGCCACACCCCAAGCACACTGACTTCCTGTCAGTGGCCATCTTAGGATTTCTAGTGGCCTTTTTGACTTCTAATTGGTTCTCAGTGAACCTAACCACATTCTACCACACTGTTGTATGCCTCTACAAGGAAGCAGGGTAAACCCAGGAAGGGAGAATTCTATTCAAGAAGAGATGATTGTCTGAATGGTTCATAGAGGTGAAATCAGCAGCAGAACAATCGCTTGTGACAGTTTTCCCCCCTACGATTTCATTTGGGTTGTAGTCGACAACATTCGTGGAAATATTTCTGCAAGTGATTTTTCACAATTTCAGTTGATTCGGTTCAGTTTGTCGACTTCATTTATTTTGTTCATTTCCACTTTCCTGTTCATTTTCACCAAGAACATGAAAATGAGCAGTGGAACAGGAGGGGTAAAAACAAACCAGCTGAAACAAGGAAACTGAAATGGTTAATTGATCAAAGATCAGACGGGTCGTGTTCATGACGCTCATTCATTTCAGATCAGATGGTTCAGTTTCGACAGGTTCCCTCATTTTAGCAGGTACTCACTTCAGCTCTAGTTCAGAGCTAGCGTAGCCCATTGACTAACGTGTTGGACATGAGGGTATGAGACAAATTTCAACAAGTTGTGTGTGAGACAGCCAGGAAAGAGTTAACTTGTAAACGCTAGTAGCAGTCAGCAAAGGGCACTGAAATAGTTATGAACTGGCAATGGAAAAATGCTTTTAGTCTGGTTTTTTGGACAAGAAACAGAATAAATGCTTTCTTTCTTTCTTTGCCATCTGAAAACAGTGGCCTCTCATTTGTTATCTCATTTCACCTAAGAGCAGTTGCATTAATTTCTCTTTATAAAACCAGTCATTTACTATCATGTGTACAAATTCTTAAATTGTTTTACACTGGGGGTGGGTGAGTGGACAGAAGTTCAGCTACATTGGTAAAAATAGGTGAAGGTCCTGGAGACTAGGGAAGCTTCTCCCCCCGCCCCTCCATAAATGAGTGTTCCTATCCTTAATTGTGGTCAGTTTGGAGGAAATAGTCATCTTCAATGTGTGATGTTTCGCTCAAAGTGAAATGGGTGAGAGCGTGTGCCAAGCCAGTTACCACAGAGACAAGCTCAAGCATTTTTCTCTCTCTATGGAATCCCCTAATCGGCTGAATATTCCTCTCAGGCACAAGACCGAGCTTAGAATTTGTGGGGCCCAGGGTGATGATAAAACGTGGGGGCCCTGGAGGGGCCCTCCCCCTTGGGGGCACTCTTTGCCTCTCTCCTTTTCTCCCCATCCCTTCATCTAAATTTAGCTAGCCCCTTGTATCTCTCAGCTGACTCCAACGCAGGGAAGACTCACCTCCTCTCTTCATTTTAGCATGTAGGCCAGAAGTCTTTTAACTTTAATTCCCCTGACTAGTCAGCCTCTAGCTAAATGACAGCTCATCCTTTCTTGACTGGGCTAAGAGATGGCAGGCAAGCATCATCCTTTCTCAGGAAGATTTTAATTTCCCTCTTCCACTCATCCTTAATTAATTCATTTTATAGTAATAAATAAAACAGAGCATTTCAGATACACTATGGTACTGATCCAGCGAGACACTTAAGCACACATATAGTCTTGCAAAATTCAGGAGGGACAGCTCACATGCTAAAAGTTACTCGCAGGGTAAAGTGGTTTGTTGGACTGCGCCTATGTTACTTAGATCAGGAATACATCCATGTTCAGGGACGTATTTCAAACAGGTGTCCCTTTTGACCCTGGAGGCTTCCTCAGAAGTGAGATAGGGCTGGTTCAGAATAACTGTTCCATTCCCATGAACAATTTTGTTAAACCGGAATAGGTGCTCCCTATTTAGACCGGAATTCTGATCAGAATCCCAGCCACGATATTTTTTTCATTTTAAAAAGGCAATGAATGTACATGCGTAAATGGCCGCTGAGCCATTTTTTCACGTGCACAATGGCTGCTGCTAAGTGATAAAATGATTGCATCACCACCGTTTTGGACAAGGGGTATCATTTTGCGCTGGCGCATGACTTTTTTAATATAGATTTTGTTGGGTTCTGATTGGAATCAGACAAAATAGAGTCAGTTTCAGTTTTCAATCGGAACAGGTGAACTAGCCTGTTCCGATCAAGAATTGGAACCAGTGGAAGTTGACATTCACCCCTAAAGTAAGGCAAATATATTATCTATTAAATTCACTCAACGTACATTTAACATGTGGAACTCATTGCCAGAGGATGTTGTGAAGGCCAGTAGTCTAGCTAATTTTAAACAAGGAGTGGGTACGTTTTTCGAGGATAGGTTCGTAAATGGCTATTCGGTTGGTTGGGGAATGTAACCTATGTCTATTAGGAGCTGGGAGTGGATCATTCCACTATGGCCCTTTTAACACGGGTGACACCCACACATGAATACCCAGAAATCTGTGTTCATGCGTGGGTGCTGCCCATGTAAATCTGGTGGTGGGTGGGTGTGCATGTGTGCACACTCCTGCGCACACTCCACCGCCCACATGCACACCCACCTCCACCCATCCCACACACACGGAGCAACTGGCAAAAACAGCGGTTGCTCTGTGCATGTTGATGGGTGGAGGTGGGTGTAGATGGGTATGCGCCCGTCTGCACCCTACCCCTACCCACTGCACATGAACTACGGTGCACACCGAACTGTGTAAAAAGGGCCTATGACCTGTTGTGTGTTTCTCTGAAGCAACCAAAGGTGGTCACTATTGGAGATAGGACGCTGGTCTAGATGAATTACTGGTTTGGCCCATTATGGCACTTACATTTTTACTGCGTTTTCTCTGTTCCTCTTATAAAGATGGTTATTGTGGTGATGGGCACTCATACAACAGTGTAGCGAGATCAGATTGCAAACATGTAAGAACTGGAAACATGCATAGAAGTTGCTATCTACTGGGTGGTCATCAAGTTGGTCCCAAATGTAAGAATGGAGATAAAATAGTTCAAATGATTTATTGGACCAACTCTGTTAGTGATAATGTGCAAGCTTCTTCAGGAATGTAGCATCAAAGATTCCATTTCAAAAGGCGTATTTTGGTATTTTCCATTGCATACTAGAGAAAGAGTGTGGTTGCTGTGGTGGTCCCAAACGCAAGAGATGGAGATAGCACATGCCTGAGTAAGGACCCTGTGTGTGGACCGAAGGTTGTCACATTCTCACCAACTGTTGGTTCAATAAAAGTTATAACTTGGACTTGGGTATGCTTAGCCTGGAGAAGAGAAGACTAAGGGAAGACATGATAGTTGTCTTCAAATATCTGGAGAACTGTCACATAGAAGATGGAGCGGACTTGTTCTCTGTTGCTCCTGAGGGCAAGACTAGAACCAATGGGCTCAAATTACAAGGAAGCAGATTTCAGCGAAACATTAGGAAGAACCTCCTCATGGTAAGAGCTGTTTGACAGTGGAACAGACTTTCTCGGGCGGTGGTGGGATCTCCTTCTCTGGAGGCTTTCATGGATGGCCAGATGGCTTGATAGGTTAGGGCTCTTCAGTTGATGAAAGGCTTGATAGGTTATGACTCTTCAGCTTGGAGAAGAGAAGACTGAGAGGGGATATGATAGAGGTGTATAACCTCTTGAGTGGAGTCGAACATGTATATTGGGAACGTTTACCCTCGCAACTAGCTCTAGATTCTTGGGCGAAAGGACGTATCCATGTTCCTGCCAGGTGGTGTTTGTAAAGAACAGCCGGACAGCACAATGCAAATGCAGCTTCATTTGGGATCAAGTTTGCTAGACTGGCTACACAGTGACTTCACTGATACAGGAGAATTCCTGGGTAAATATCGATTCCTGCCCCTATTATTTGTATTACAATAGTGCCTTGGGGCTTCAAGTTATAAGAGGGACTCACTGTGCTATACTCTTTACAAATACTTTAGTTCAAGCGCATAGAAAGAATAGGGACAGATGTTGCAGCCGCACCTGAGCCCACAAGTCGGAGGGATCCACACTCCCTGGTGAAAGGCTGAGTCCCTCAAGCTTTTCGTCAACTGAAGAGCCCTAACCTGTCAAGACATCAACAGCTGGCCGTCCAGCCTCTGTTTGAGGCCACTAGGTAGAACGACCAGAGTGGCTGATTCCATCTTCTGCATCAGGACCATTCCAGCCTAGCTATGTCTTTGCTTGAGTTAATACTCCCGGCTGCACTAAAGGCAATGGGTGCGCCACAGCTATGCCATGGGAGCCAGAAATGCATCCATATCAAGAGGCAGAACGAGATTACAGTGTTAGATAAGAAGACAAGAAAACAGCAAAAGGGGAAGTGTGTACGCTGCAGAGAGATGAAAAGACAGAGTCAAGGGCTCATTCATGACGTCTGAAAAGGCACCGCACGCATGACTGAGCTAAGTTATCAGCACACTGACAGGCATACTCCACCGCCCTGAAAAAAACAGGTCGGTAGGGAGCACCAGTCAGTGCACCGACAAGCTCAATCATGCTCAATCATGCACGTGGTGTCTTTTCAGTCATCATCTGGGCGCACACGTTCAAATCCTGCCACCGGCACTTTAAAGTGCTCTTTAAACCACATCTGAATGACCACAAAGTCACACAACTTGTCAATGACGGAGACAGAAATAGCACTAGTTTCCCAGCACATGGGGGATGCTGTCTCTGGGCACATCAGGGCCAGCCTTAAGCAGGGCCAGTAGAGGCCATGACCCAGGCTCCACAGTCAGAGGAGGCCCTCGGGAAAGCCGGTCCTGGAAGTCTGAGGTCCAGTGTTCATGAAGCCCCAGGACAGGCTATTTCTGGGTCCTCCCCGCACCTGTGACTCTCAACGAAGGCTGGCCTTAGAATTTGCGGGGCCCAACATGAAGATAAAATGTGGGGACTCTGGTGGCCCCCTCCCCAATTGGGGACACCTTCAGTGATGTCCTAAAGGTGGTCATATTTGGGCCCCCCACCCTGCCCTGGTGAAAACAGGGGTCACTGTGGGGCCCCTGGAATGAGCGGGGCCAAGGCTGTGGCCTTGGATTGTCCTGTGATAAGGCCAGTCCTGCTCTCGGCCCCGGGGTGACTGCTTCCTGTGGGGCCCTCCCCCCATGTCATTAAATCGTTTGGAGTGTGCAATTTTAAAAAAAATAACTAACATAAACGAAACCCTATTGCTTTTAGTAATTAAAATACAAAAATGGATGAATAAGCCAACGATTATCATTTACTTTCAGCCAATTTCATTTTAAAAATAAAAAGTCCTGCACATGCGCAAAATGACGCATGTGCATCCTGTCCCAAAATGCCGCTGCCGCTATTTAGGGAAATGACACACATGCATGGAACCAGCCCTGTGGCCATTTTGTGTGTGCACAGTGACTTTTTTGAAATTTACTTTTAATTTTAAAAATAATTTTAAAATAACTGTGCATGCACAAATGGCCACTGGTCCATTCTGCACATGCAAAGTCCTTTCCCAAATGTCACTGGCAGCGTTGGCCCCATTGTGGAAAAGGGCTACTTATGCACAGAATTGTCCAGTGACCATTTGTGCATACACAGTGTTGTTGTTTTTTTCATGAATTTTTAATAAAATAAACGTGGAGAGGAACCAAGACAGTAGTCATTTATTAAATGCCCCCAAAATGAAGGGGCTTTTGTAAATGAAAACGAAAACAGTAGGGGTGCCTTTTGCACACCCCTATAAATTGCACATTGCTGAATCCCCCCTGCCAGCGTTGTTTGTGTGTGAAAGAGAGAGAGTGCTTGTGTTTGTGTGTCCATGAGAAAACCGGTGTGTTTGTCCTGGTGGTGCAGCTGTCCTGGGGCCCATGAGCCTGGAGGGGCGTACACTCCCTAGTGCTGGTCCTCTACCTGGCTGGTCCTCTACCTACCCACTAGGGATGGGTGAAAGCGGTTCAGAAGTTTGGATGACAGAACCCGGATCCAAACACGAACTGACCGAACTGAACAAGATTCCGAATGTCGAAATGACGGAACAGTTCGGTCAGTTCAGTTCGTGTTCAGGTGAGTTTGGGTGGTAAAAATGTGTCACTGGAAGGCAAAACATGACAGGGAGGGGGAGTCAGCTGAGGAGCAGACTTCCAGGCACCAGGGGTGGAGAGGCTTGGAGTAGCAGCCATCCTGCCCAATCACCATCCCTTTTCACCTCAGACCACTGGCTTTGCAGTCTGTGATTGGCCATGGCCTAGGCTGCATGGAGTCGATGGGGCTTGCGGTGAGGCAGGCGCAGCAAGGAACAAAACTGATTGTTTAACACCTAAATCTATCTAATCTAAGCTAAATAAATGATAATATGGAGGCAAATGGGTTGGATGGGTGAAATAGGAGGAGGATGGCAATGGATTAGGAATAGGAAGGAATAAAAACTGCTGGGAGAGAGGGAGCCTTCTGAAACGCCTGCTGTTCAGGAACAGTGACTAGCTCAGAAGGTGTTGGGAAGGGGGGAGGCAATCAGTTTTGTTTCTTGCTGCACCCGCCTCACCGCAAGCCCCATTGGCTCCGTGCAGCCTAGCCCGTGGCCAATC